>PNEQ01048282.1:39779-51160 GCA_003012365.1 Medauroidea extradentata | reverse complement strand
TGTCCTTAAGTTAACATTATTTACATTTAAAAATACAAAAAAATATATTTATACACAAAAATTCCAAATCCAGGGGGGGGGCATTTGCCCCCCCCCCCCTGTAGCCCCAAATGACGCCCCTGTTCAAAACAAACTGCGTCAAAATAAAAATATGCGTACGATAGCAGTAGTTATCGACGAATAAAATGAGTTCGATTAAAATAAAACCGTAATAATAAAGTTCTAGCACTTAATTTTTCATCCCAGCCGTTTCGGGTAGTACATGGTACGTACCATAATTCACTTCACCGGTATTGTGTCTGTGTCCATATTTTTTAACATCGTGTAGGCCTACGTCATGTGTATCGTCTATTTAAGTAATAGTTGTTTATTAATATCTTTCTAAGAACGGTACATGACAGCACAAAGATGTAGGACAACTCAAACTGCACGTGTCATAGGTACTAGGTAGAGGTTATTTATCGCGGGAAAAGTTGACTGTTTGCTAGGCTTCAACGAATTTATTCATTTCTGACGCTTTTATTCCGTTACTGGCGAGTCCCTATTTGACTAGGCCAATGGTAACTCTGGTGCGCTACTACTGGACGTCTGTGATTCGTGTGTAAACAGCTAGACTGTGGCACATAACCGTCGCTGCATAACTACGCTGATTTGCAGAATACGCTGGCAGAAAACATTCTCGCGATAATCACCTTCTCTAGTCATAGGTCAATATCAATAAGTACCGTAATACACAGAAATGTATAATTTTGACTTCTTCTGCACTGACATGTCCTTTTAATACACTTAAACTTTTTTCTTCTGCACGGATTCAGTTTGTTAGCAAATACCATTACCAGTGAAAAGGAAAGAAAATAAATACTAAAAAAGATAAAAGCAAACACTGGCTCATTATACAATTGTTTATAGAAATAATGGTACATCGCGAAAATATTTTGTGCCAACATATCCTTGAAAACTCTGATTTCTTGCAACATGTATGATTGGGTGTTATACGTCTTACACAACGTAACTGTCTGCAGACCAATAATATGCATCAAATATTACAATATCGGAATTATTATTGGCTCAGTCAAATAGGGGAACAGCTCTACGTACAAGCTAAAGCCAGCAATCTTTACATAAACTGAACATACGTTTTGTGATCTTTGAAAGAACTGTGCAATGGGAGTGCATGACTGGATTCAGTTTCTTGGACGTACTCAATTGCAAATTGAACGACTGTCAATGAAAACTAAACAAATAAAAGCAAAACCATAAAGTAAGCAGAGTATGCTTTAGTCAACAAGATACATACACAACATGAAATTCCAAAATGGAATCGGGCCAAATAAAAACAAGGAACAAACAGATAATAAATGAAAACAATAACAAATAAAATAAAAAACCAAGTAACATGCGACACAACGATGAGACGAAACAAAAACACAGTAGATATCAGACACGAACAGAAAAATAACAAAAAGATACAACAAAGAGACGATACAAAACGCAACAGATATCAGACATACAGAAAAGACAAACGACACAATGAAGAGACGAAACAAAACGCAGTACTTTTCCAGACAGACAGTGTTACGAAGTTTCGGGAACTGGAATCTGTTCCCGTCATCAGGTAGACACACAGGGCTCAGGAACACGAGTGCGACTGATCTACGTTGAAACCCAGCAAATAGTCAAGTTTTCCCGCCATAAACCATCATCTCTAATTGTCGCCTCTCCCCGCAAGCCCCTCAGATGGCGTGCAGTACTTTACTATTATCCTTTTTTCCTATGGGACTTTAAGCAGTGACCACATTATTTTATTTGTGTGCAGCATAGTTAAAAGTCCAACGCTTGTTACTATAAATGTGTTTTTCGAATTCGGTTGTTATTTTTCCAGATACGGCAGTCCGAAAGCCCCATTATTGGCCATTCTGAGTGGCCCGAAAACTATGTTTCTAATAAACGTGCCAACTTTTTAAATCTATAGTGACATAGTTGGAATAGAGTGTTCTTTTCGTAGGTACTCACATATAATGCGCGTTAAATAGTTTCGTCAAAAAAATAATAGCCGTAACTCGCTGTAACACAGTTGAAGCGGCAGGTAGGGAGGCTCATATAATTTTATTGGTGGAAAGTATGTATAGGCTGTTATAATCCATTTCATATAAGTTTGGATAAATTTAACAGCAACTTATGGGCAATAATTTGTAATATTTTGTTATTTGTGACACTACATAAGACAAACTTTGCAGTACAAATGCTGAAATGGACATCTCAGGTTCATTTTAGAGCTAAAAATGTCTGCGCTGTGCAACAAATCACAAAATATTAAAAATTATTGTCCATAATTTACTGTCAAATTTATCCAAACTTATATGAAACAGAGTATAGGTATAAAGTGAGCACTAAAAAATGCCTTGCTAAAGTTCTATTTTCAGCAAATTCGTATCTTTCCGCGTGTAAGGGCTAACGATAGGACATGTCTAACCAATCTGGACACGTCACTTTATGTTTGCGCGTGTGAGATAAAACTGTGCAGTTGGTAGTAACCTATATAGTTTTGATAGGAAGACATTTATTAATCACAAATGTACCGATTTCAGTATTGATATATTTAAATAAGAAAATACACGGAACTACATTCGGCAATTCGCTTCCAACCATACAAGCAGTAAGGTAACTATTGCTAATGTTAATTTATATGCAGTAACGGCTAGTGATATTTTTCATTGGTTAAATCTTTATCCCGAACGGCCTACACCAAAGTTCAGTGCACAATTCAGTGTTTCACATGGGCCTACGTCTGGTTCCGTTAGTACATTTTGAAGTACGTATGAAAAGGTCGCTTATATATATATACACATATAGGGATACAGGATGTCCCATAAGTCCGGTCTCATAGGGCAAAAAGAAATTGGTGAAATATGGAATGTTTTAATAGTGTTGTAATGTGTTGGCGTAAAACAACAGCAGTGCGTTCACTTCAATGTGTCATTAACACAGAAAATGCCCAAATTGATGGTCGCAATGTACTTCGCACATGCGTATGCGATGGTTCAAATTGCTTTGTACACGATGTAACATGGTCGGCGGGATGGAGCGGCATGTAGTGGTAATATTGTTATCCACAATAACATTTCATTACACTACAACACTATTAAAACATTCAATATTTCACCAGTTTCTATTCGCCCTATGAGACCGGACTTATGGGACAACCTGTGTGGGTGTATATATATGTGTGTGTGTATATATATGTGTGTGTGTTTGTGTCTATGTGTTAGAGTGCCCGAAGTGTGTTTTTGTACATGACGGGTAAATGTGGAATATCGTAAAAATGTATTTTATAATACAATCACGCTGCAACATATTTGAAAAATTTGGTCGTCGGCACCCGTAACAGAAGTACGGTACCTTAAGTAATACTCAGTGCATGAATTCGAAATTAATATAGACACGTACAGACAAATGAAAACCGGCAGTCTATGTCAGTATCTGCCAAATTTGTTAAGATATGTTTTCCACCATAACGAACATTTTTAGCGTAATAATCTCGTAACTGCTAGTGTTGACTGGTAAAATATCGACAATGTTTGTTTCAGTACAACTCTTCGAGTCGCTTGAATACATTGGAGACCATGAAAATGTCTTTTCTGCAAGTATAAAGTTTCAGTGCGGATGCAGCGCAGAGAAGAAATGTGGTTGTTTACTTATTTTAAAAAATGTTTTAAGTTTTTCGCCGTAAACTGACCAGTATTAAAATTTGAATACAGGTGTGATACAGACGATGAATGTTTAATGTACGCACTATGATAATACAATACACGACGTCAGAATACGCCGAATCAGATATAAGATATTTTGACCACCTTCGCAAAATATACGAAAACTCTAAGGTTAAGATTTGTAGATTGTAAAGTAACATTTTACCCAGTCACGACAATGATAACGAAACATTGTAAAATATGTTATATTTTTTACTTTACGTAGTTAGCAGTCTTCTATATCAGAGCTGTCGATCCCCATTTCTGTAAACAAAAAAAAAATTCAGCACTATATTTTATTTTTTCTTATAAAAATTAAAAGTTATTAAAGATCCCATCCCCCCCAAAAAAAATTCACCAGGCACCTTACAATAATCTAGGAGGGTAAGGGGCTCTGGTCAGCATGGCATATTCCCCCAATCATAATTGAAACTGTATGAACAGTTTAGAATTACAAAATATGATCATTAACCTAATTAATTTATTAAATGATTTTTTTTAAATCTCAATGCAAAATTTGTGCCATAAACCTTCTTTGTTGGTACTCATGCCAGGGGCGTCATTTAAGGGGGGGGGGGCAAATGCCCCCCCCCTGAATTTAGAATTTTAACTGTATAAAATTTATGTTTTGTATTTTGTAATTTAAATAATGCTAACTTAAGCACATAAAACATTTTTTTTATTATTAAAGTTTCTAATTTATACATATTTAATTAATAAAAAAGATGCAACAAGGTCACTGTAGTCGAAAAAAAACTTTGCTCGCCCCCCCCCCCACCACGTCCCTTACAAAATCTGAAATGACGCCCCTGACTCGTGCTCTTAATCACAGGTGGCTGCTTCGAGGAGAGATATGAAGGAGAGATGAGGAAATATGTATAATAAAATAAACAACTCGATTAAAAAATCCAGTACATACGCGTCTTTACAGGTATTTGAATCCAGAAACCCAGGCACTGTTACCAAATCATCGGAAGTCGTGGTTAATGCTCTCAACTTCGCTAATGGGAAATACTGTAACCTATACTGTTTTCGGTCTCTAGTTGACGGTTATTGCTAGAGACTAGAAAAATTCGCGGGTTCACTGACGTGTATGCTAGCCTCCATGAATATATGTGTATTTAAGCAAACAATAGTTGTTCGTTGGCTGCTCGCTGACAGTGAAATGGGCCCGCATTTAGATACGTTATTATTATTGGTTCATCTACTTCAAGGCGGTGTCAAATAAGGCAACAACCAATTGCGAAAGTAGCACGAACTTACAGTTGCTGGAATTATAGCTTGTGCCTCAAAGAAAACGCGAATTTATCAGGTCTCTAGTCATTGCGAGTGACCAAGAATCATTTATTTTCCCATTGTAGGTATGCAGGAGCTTCGCTGAGCGCCTTCAGACTTCAATTTTGGTAGCACCAGACCGAGCCTGGGAGACTTGCGGTCGCGGGCGTTATTTGAACTGGTGTTCTAGGGAGTTTTCGATCCTCTCCAATTTGATTACTTAGGCCTTCGTCCCTAGGTCCTGCAATCCTTTTAGTCGTTTTTGGACATTGCCTAATCTCGATTAGAATGCCCGCGGTCTTCTCTAAACACCTCGGGTCTTCGGCCCTCGAACTCGATGCATAGAAAGTATATTAAGGAGGTTTTATATGTGATAAACACAGAAAAAATTAATTAATTAATAACGTCTAAACCAAGCAATTTCGTACACATAAACCCAAATGCAAAATACTATTAATATTGAAAATTTAAATTCCGAGTATGATTAGGGAGTGTTTTAGATCAAGAAAATTTTCTTTCGAATTGTATAAAAATCGCTTAAGATCGATAAAATGTGTTAGAATAAGTTATCGTTCAAATTAGGGCAAACGGCTCAAGAGTTATAAGCCTTCAAAGTTGGACTCCCTCTCCTTAAACAGTCCTCGAAAAAAAAAGGGGTACCCCTTAATTTTAAAAAATGTCCTAATAACACAAAATGCGTTTTGAGGTTCGCAAGCGTTAAGTACGCCTACCTAATTCCAAGTTGGTATCTCGAACAGTTTCAGAATTATACCCCTCCAAACTAAAAAAAAAAAAAATTATAATAATAATAATAATAACTAATTACGTTATATCCTCCCTAGAAAAGGAGATGAGTGGGCGTTAGGGATGAGGGTATCGACAGATGAAGGATAGAAGAGGCGCAGAAAACATTCTGCAGCACTGTACCTCTAACTGTTCGGACGCTGCGCACCCTGAAATTCAGACACGGTTTTGCAACATTTTCGCCATTTTCAGCCGCGATAAAATAAGTGGGGAATCTGAGATGAGTATACACACGTGAAACGTTATTTGATTGATATTCCTAAGGAAACTTCACTCAACGTACGACGAGAAGTTTTCGAATAAAAACGTGGATTGGTCTAAACTCTGCAGTGTGCTCGGCGGCCTTGGCAGGAGGCCAACTTAACTCTCCCAATCTGGGTAAAGACATCCAAGGCGATAATAAACCAATATTAATCAATGTTTCCTAAAATACGTAACACCTGATGGAGACAGAAGTGGCAATTAACTTGATAGCGGGGCGAGCACCTGGACCACTGTGCCAGTGGGGCACACGCAGATTCTCCGATGTGAAAGGCCAGAGATGAACGACTCTTGTAATTGGCGTTGACGAGTAGATGCAGTAATTGAGAGGAGGAGGGAGGATTGTGGGTAGAGGCTTGGCGGGCCATGTCGTAGGCGCGGCGGGGGTCTTGGCTAACAGCCAGGTGTGCTCGGGCCGTGATTACCTGTTGTCACCGTGTCTTCGGGTCGTCATGAATAAAATATGGCCCGGCCGCCATGGTTCATTCACCCCTGTCCCCGTCCCCGGAAGCTGGAACACTCCACGACTCTCCTCCGCCAGGCCGGCGCATTTGACTGTGTAGAGTCTTAGCTAGTGACGTGTACTTTTACTGTGAGTTATGTTGATTGGTTTTCGAGGGGTGTATGAACTAAAAACATTCAAACTTCGACTTGAAATGCCATTGTGGGAAAACTGGCAGAGCTAAAATTGTTCTGCAAGAGGATAGTGTACTCCAAAGTAACGTCTATAAAAACTATACTGTTTCATACAAATATAAAATTATGATTTTTTCCCTCTGGAACGCACTTAACAAAAGGTCGACCTACTCCCAGTATAGGCTACCTGTCCTTGTGTAAAGTTGTGTGTAATCGCTAGAGACCTGAAAATTTCGCGTTTTCATTTGGGCACAAGTTAGCATTCCATCAACTGTAAGTTTGTGTCACTTTCGCAATTGGCCTTCGACTTATTTCACACCTCCTGGATGTCTCTGAACCAATAATGAAAATGTAAATAGCACAGACCTATATCACTTTAACAACAAGCAGCTAATTGACACCTGCTACTGCACGATTTCACAAATATTCTTCGAGGCTAGCCTGCAGGTCAGTGAACCCGCGAATTTTTCCCGTCTCTAGTAATCGTCTCTAACGACCTTGCTGTCGACGAGACGTAAATCCCAATAAAATACGTACATAACCTTTACTCTAGATCAGGAGATACGGACTTTCAACCGAAATATCTCTTACAGCCGTACGTTTTCTCACGCATTTTTGAACATTGTAGAGGTTCTCTAACACCTAGAGTCCGCCGACTGATGTGCAAAGCTGCGGTCTATAGAGGCGTATTCATACAGTCACGAGTTTGTCATGAAAACATGTCTCATTTGATTGTACCAATCAGAATACGGTTAACGTAACACCATACGTTTATTATTTGCCAGTAACCCCAAGATATGTGAGAGTTAAAACTTCCCATTACTAGAGACCTGAAAATTCGCGTTTTCTTTTAGACGCAAGCTAGAATTCCAGCAACTATAGGTAGAGATGGTGAAATTTCGCGAACTCAATGACCTGCATGTTACAATCAAATATCCCATGTATACTCAAGCCATGTCTGTTCGTTCATTGTCTGTTGTTTCACTGAGTAGCAGCTAGTAGACAAATGGTCGGGACTTGAGAATGCGTAGGATATTTGATTCTAACTTGCAGGTCATTGAATTCGCGAAATTTCACCATCTCTAACTATAGGTCTCATTACGTTCACAATTGGCCGTTGACTTACTCGACTCTTCTTGGAAGTAGATGAGCCAATAATAAAACTGTAACTGAATACAGGCCCATTTCACTGTGCCAGCGAGCAGCTAATAAACACCTGCTGTCTGCACGATTTCACAAATATTCTTGGAGGCTAGCCTACAGGTAATTGAACCCGCGAATTTTTCCTGTCTCTACCCATCACTAAGGACAGGAAATTTTCGCGAAAATATTTTTCTACAACTTTGTTTCACTGGCTTACGTGTGCACCTGCAGCTGTGCCTCGCGGTCAGTGATTCGAAGTTTCAACTCCCAGCTTCTGGGCGTTATACCAGCAAATCTCAGACGTGTGGTATCGCCGGTAAATTTGTTCTGTATGGTTTAGTCAAATGAAATACGACTATGCACAAATAAAAACAGTCAATAACCTCGTGAAGCAGAACTGCAGGTGTGCACGTAATGCATTGAAACACGGTTTGGTCCCTACCTATCACTGACAAGGAATTAGGGTTGCAGGTGTATTTACACATAAGTAGAGGCACGATTATTTCGCGTATTGATTCTAGGTCAGGTTGAACGTCAACAGCGTGTACTTCACTGGCATTACTGTGATCGGACAACAGTAGTTTTGATACACATTTGACGACTGCAAACCAGTAAGGAATAAATATCGTTGTGAACTCACGTGCGCTAAGAGGCCAACGAATACTCGACTGTGGCCGGTGCATGTATAGGACTGAGATGTCTAAGCTGCTACCAGATGAATACGCGAAATAATCGTGCCGCTACAAATAAGGCATTGAGACCAATTGGTGCCAAATTCTTTTCGTCACAAAATAGTGTCTCTAGGAAAACTTCTCAACGTACGTAAGAAATGCCAATACAATCCAAATAACGTTACACGTGTATGTAACTACGTCAAGTCCTTCACTTTTACTCAAATCTTATTTTCTCGCGGCTGAAAATGACGAAAATGAGCGTTTTGCTGTCCCTTTAGACATTGGACATCTTGGTGCTGACTTAAAGAAATTGTAAATAAAAATTAAGGTGTGTGTACAATACACCTTTATGTCTCAGAGAGTTCAGCTACCGATGTGAAGAATACACGCCAGTTGAATGACTTGCGTCTAGAGGCTAGGATGAGGCGTGATGTGCGTGATATGTCGCCCTTAGCGATTCGCACTTCTTGGTCTCGAACGTGCAAAATACGTCTACCCAGGCAGCTACCTTAACACTATACAAACGCCAAACTTTTTTCCTGCGTTTTAAAAATTTATCCCGGTTTTGTGCCTTCCCATCAAGATAAATTTGATAATATCAAGGAACCAATTGGAAAATAATTAATCTACCATTTGAAACACCGTTGTATACATTTTTAAATTAAGCATTATGCGTTACAAATTAAAAAAACCTTATTTACAATGGTATTCATTCACTTAAGTCTTTGTTGAAGTTATAGGAACTCCACGATGGAATTTTGCACAAGCTTTCATCTTCGGTCAATGTTTTTCATTTGGCTACTTTTACTTTGAATTTTATTATGTAAATTATATATATATATATATAATTATATGTAAATCCATAAATAAATTTCCATTAAACTTCTTAATCGTTTACGGTAATCTTGGTCACCCATTGTAGGAAACAGAGCAACATCGTAATATAGTACAATTTTGAGATTTGTGTAGAAATATACAAACAAAATTTAGATTATCCTCATTATCTTAGTGAATTAAAAATACAATGATGTTCTTATTTTAATTTTTTTTTTTACATTTAACGGTGCATATGCTGGCAACTTATAGCTGTAATAAAATGATCAAGCTACTTTTTTTTGCTGCAGTTTGTACACAGGGAAAGCCCTTGCATGATTGCTTGTTCGCGCAGTAATGTTGCTTATGTCGTTATTTCTCATTAACGTTGAACGGCGTTATCTGTCGGAAGACTTGCATGCTACTGACAGGAGTACACTTCTTGCGTAACACGCGTTACAGTTAATATACTAGAGCCGTGAAATGTGCATATTAGCTGTCAGGAACGGGAGGAGTGGATTGTGGAGGGGCGGGACAGACTCGTATCACTGGCTGCCTATCTTAGAGCCCTGACAGGAGCATGTATAGAGATTTATGATTAAATTCGCAGTCATGTGGAAGCTGTATTTATTCTACCGGTTACTTTTTGTTGATTTCGGTGTAGGCCACATTGCTGCAGGATCTTTGAGGTTTTTTTTTTACTATCCTGAAAATATGTTTATTATTTAAATGCGGAAAATTACTTTCGTCCAAAAATAATATCTTCGAAGGTGATTGAGCCCATCAAAAAAAAATACTTCCCATAAAAATAATAACACTAAGGTACTGCACTCCAGTTGAATGGGTTTGCGCGTAGAAGTGATATTGCACTACATCCATCAGTCAGCGGCATTCTTAATTGATTTTGTACCTCACACACACAAAACAGCCTATCTAGGGAGCAGCTTTCAGAGTCCGTATCTCTTGTAATGCTGAATTGTCCTTTATTAATTCTTTATTAAAATTTAAATTTAAAAATAACGATCATATTAAAGTACACTTGTACTACGTACATAATATATGAACAAGTAAAACGAAAATTATATATATAAGAAAAGCAAATAACGCTAAGTAACAGTAAAATTAGAAAATTCACACAAAATAGTTTTTTGCTGTGCCTCTATACAGAGATTCCTTCTTCTGTAGCGGTCAATCCGAGGATTGGTGTGCAGCAATCAGGATGGCAGCAGTTCTCCACTTTTCTCGTCTTTAACCTTTACTCTTCATTTCACCGTTGTCTTACATGCCACGTATTTCATAATTTGGTCCATATATCTTAAGCTTTTCCCATCAACATATGGTTGCATTCAGGAATCCTCCTTGTCTCATTAGATGGACTGTCAGCTGCACTATTCTTTTAACAGTTGATTTCTACAGGTTTCTCTTCTCGCCCACTATTTTCAGAACCTTTTTATCATTATCAGTAGAGATGATGGTTTATCGCGAAAATGTTTTGTGCCAACATACTCTTGAAAACACTGTAGTTTCTTGTGACATGTATGATAGGTAGAGATGATGGTATATCGCGGGAAAACTTGACTGTTTGCTGGGTTTCAACACACGTTCAGCTTGCCAGATGATTACTGGCTTTCGTTTCTATGTGCGGCTGTTACCCTATTTGACTGAGCCAGTAAGAATCCTGATACTGTAGTACTTGATGCCTGTTATTGGTGTGCAGACAGCTACGTTGTTACAAGAAACTACAGCCTATTCAAGGCTATGTTGGCACAAAACATTTTCGCGATATACCATCATTAGAGGTACGTAAATTTCGCGGATTCATCTGGAAGCAGCCTAGACTTGTCAGTCCTATACACCCACTGGCCACAATCGATTATCTATTGGCTTATAACCGTACAAGCAGGTAGCAAGCGATAGCACTTCGCATTATTTCCTTATTTACTACTGGCTTGCAGTAGTCAAACGCGTTTCGTAACAGCCGCCAGCAAGTCACAGACATGACAATGAAGTATACATAATTGGCGTT
>PNEQ01048282.1:0-39679 GCA_003012365.1 Medauroidea extradentata | reverse complement strand
CTCTAATGATAGGGTGACACAACGTAGATGCCTGCAGACCAATTATAGGCAGCAAATATTACAATAACAGAATTCTTATATGCTCAGTCAAATAGGGCAACAGCTCTATACGTACAAGCGAAAGCCAGTAATCTTTTCATAAGCTGAACGTACGTTGAAACCCGTCAAACAGTCCGTTTTCCCGCGACAAAACCATCATCTCTAATTATCAGTGATTCCTCTGATTCGTCAGCTCTGATACGAAAATGAATAAATTGTTATAAGAAGTAGGCCTAATGCAGTATTTTAAGCACTAATGATGTGAATTATTGGTGACAAAGACGACCTTCAGCTTGCACCTGAGCGGAGGGTCATAGTCTGGAGAGACTAAGCTGGCCTTGAATGATGGCAGCCAACAGACGGAGCATTATGGCAGAAGTCACGGCAAGTGATAAGTCAAGATAATGACTTCTTCCTCTTCTACGTGCTGCGCGTGCCCTGCGATAAGTTGTTGTGGTCTATTCGTGGCGCAGAACACATGCCTTCCTTCCTGTCTGCTGCATATATTTTACAAGTGTACAGCGTGCTAGGGTCGTATTTGTTACTGCTTTATTTTCGTCATGAGGGCGTTTCACTTCGCACTGATTGTGACAAGAGCTCTCCGTGTTCTTGAGTAAACTAGTCTTAATTTGTCTAGCGTAATCGACTGTAAATTACCGCAACTGTTGACTTCTTCCAGATGAGAAGAGTTTGTTACTTCACTAGTTGAGTAAAATCAGATACATCTGGACGAAAGTAATCTTATGCAAAAAGAAAAATAAACTATTTTGGCTTCTATATTTTAATTTTAAAAAAATTGCGAAAGTTATGTTATAAATTTGCAAGGACACGCAATTGCACGAAAATACTGACGAATATTTTTTTTTACTTTAATTTATTTTAAATCAATTTTGTGTGTAAATAATATTTATAATGTATGTGTATGAGCAAAATTATATTTTTGTATTGACTATACTATGTTTAATCGTGTAGTTATCTGTTTTATCTGTAACTATATGAAGAGGTACGTCAATTTCGCGGATTCATCTGACAGTATACTAGATTGCTCAGTCCTGTACACGCTCTGGACACAGTCGATTATTCATTGGCTTACAACATTACAAGCGATAGCTCTATGAATCATTTCCTTATTTACTACTGGCTTGCAGTAGTCAAATGTGTTTCGTGACAGCCACCAGCTAATCACACACGTGATTATGAAGCATATATTTTTGGCGTTCAACCTGACATGGAATGTATTTGCGAAATTGACGTACCTTAACTATATGTATTGGTTTAAAATTTACATACTCTATATCCCCAATGAGTAGAGCCAGTGATTTTTGGTGAAAAGAATTCTGCAACAACTTGTTTCAATGCCTTAAGCCGCGTACACACGAGCGCGCCGCGGCTGCAATGCAACACGCGCCGAACAGTATTCGCGAGGCGCGCGCAAGTGTGTACGGAGCTACGAACACGCGCCGAGCGCACTCCGCGCACGCCACGAACAGGCGCGCCGCGAACCACCGACTGTCGGTTTTTGCTACGAACACAAAGCGATTTGGCGCGCCAGTGTGGACGTGCAGGGGTGTTAGACGTACCAGGATCCTGGTACACGTACCAGTTTTCAGGGTGCTGTACCATGTACCAGGATACTTTCATCCTGGTATGCGAAAGTACCAGGATTTCAGAATTTTGCAAATTGTATTAAAATGCATCATTAAACAGTATTTTCTGCAAAACCTTTCTACACAAAAATATACTTTTTGGCACAGCACAACTTCTGAATTGTGAGCATGAATCTGTGCGTGTAGTTATTGACGGTTATTGCAAACTGTTGCCTGTTGGGCATTGGCAACACATACTTGTGTACATCTGTGGTAGATGTGAACCTCTGATTTTCTGTTAACTGAGAGCATTCTTAAAACTTTTCTCTTAAAATACTTAAGACTTGTTTTCGACGTCGTCTTTTTCATGCCTGTAAGCATTCACAATTTTTTGTTTTTACCTGTACCAGGTTTTCGTTGCAAGTACTAGCTTTTTTTATGGTGTTAGTACCAGGATTTTGAAGTTACCATCTAACATCCCTATGCTCAAGGCGCACAGTGTTGCTCCGCGCGTTGTCTGCAACGCGCGTTCGATGTTGCATTGCAGCCGCGGCGCGCTCGTGTGTACGCGGCTTTACGTGCACATCTGCAACAATGGTTCGTGGTTATTAGCAGAATATAATAGGGCAGAGGTGTGGCTCATTTGACTGCACCAACCAGAACAATGTTACCGCGACACTCCACGTCCGTGATTTGCAGGTAGGACCCCGAGATGCCGTTAGTTAAAAACTTCCAGTCGCTGAACATGAAGCAGAGAAACATATGTACACATAAGGCATTGAAACAAATTGTTGGAGAATTCTTTTCACCAAAAGTCACTGGTTCTACCAATGAGGGATCTTACGGTGTGCACCAAAAAATAAATAAATAGGTACACTGTAAAAAAACTTCCTTGAATGTTTAGGAAGTTATTATCCCAGACGCAGTATGGGACGGTTACAATACTTCCATCTTGTAAATATGCAAACTTTTACAGTTGCTACAATACAAGACTGGTATCTTCAAGATACATTTGACTGTTTTATGAAAAGGTTTAGGAGTGCTACCATGGATGTCTGGGAAACTATTCTACCATACATACTTTCTTAGCGCTCCTATACGCACGTGTGGTAAATTTCCAAACTATTTTTTAGAGTGTAGATAAAAGATTGTTGTTACGCACTTTTCTCATAAATACTTGTCGATCATAATTTTACTGCACTTTTGTTATACAAAAAGGTAATGCAGTCATAAAATCCATAACAAAGCAACGTAAATGTATATAGAAAGAAATTACATGCAGACAGACCCTACCACTATCACAGTGAATGACGTGTGTGCATAAAAGTGTTATTAAGCTCAACATCACGTAAAACATAAAAAGAGCTTTGTTTTGTACACGGTTATATAAGTTAGTCAATTGGAACTAGAGACATGCAAAATTCGCGTTATTTTCTGACAGCTAACTAGACTCCAAGTGACTATAGGCTCAATCGAAATCTCCCGCTGGCCGATATTGTCGTGACTTGCCTCGGAGACTGCTTACATGGTAGAGAGGCCAATCTTTGTAAAGACGTAACACACGTAAATGACAACACATAAAAGTTCGTGGCCAATTGAATCGCAGATTATGCTCTGTTGTACATAGAGAAATGAAGTTTAGTCTGCTACCAAATGATAACGCGAATTTTGCATGTCCCTAAACATGGGCGTTTGTTCCAAAGTAAACTCGTGTGTTTAAAAAGGCGATGATTTTCGTTTTTTACGCATAACCTGCGAAGTGGCAATCTTTACACGTAACTACAAGAAAAATGCATAATAAGAATGCAGAATGCAGTGTTTTTTCAGCCGTAGTCGAGAGATCTAATGGTCATCGCTTGGTTTTGTATAGGAACCAAACGTCTTGCAATGTCCCAGTGTTAACTGTCTGAGGCTCTAGCTATGTAAGAAAAAAACGTTTCGAGTGCTGCGAAGATACATTGCACACCCAGAGACGTGTGTTGAACTGTTGCATACATTGCAATTGCTTGCTTGCTGTTGTACACTTGCGGTACACACGATAAGACGGAGGAAACTATAGGTAGGGGGTGGTTATTTTCATGAAAATATTTTTGCTCAGTTTTGTTTCAATGTATTGCGTGCCTACCTGCAGCTCTGGTTCCTGGTAACGTGTCTTTGTGTAGAAGCGTCACTTATTTGATTGTGTCAATCAAAACAAGGTTACTGCGACAACGTATGTACAGGTCACGCGAGCTAGGAAAGGTCCTGGCGACGCGCAGAGGAGAAGTTTCCTCCTCCTTCTACCCTTAACCAGCGAGCGTGTGAGAAGCTGCTGATTGGTTGTATCTGCTTATTCCGCACTCAGGACTCCGTCATTTCCCCTCTTACTGGCTGGGAGAGGAAATGAGGGGCGCGTAGCTGCGCAGTAGATACCATAATACTTCCACTTCGCCACTCTCTCAAAACCTGTCCTAGGCTACGCGACCTGTATGTGATAAACGAGTAGAAGAACTCCTGGACGCTGAGAGTTAAAAACATCCTATCATTGACCACGAAGTAGAGTACATGTAGTGCACGTAAGACACTGAAATAAGTAGGTGCAAAAAGTTTGTAACAATTCGTAGAGATGATGGTATATCGCGAAAATATTTTGTGCCAACATACCCTTGAAAACACTGCAGATTCTCGCAACACGTAAGATTGGGTGATATACGCCTGACACAACATATCTCTCTGCAGACCAATAGCAGGCATTGCATACTACGATGATAGGGCCCGGTAGTTTTCGCAAAAAAAATTGCAGCACTTTGTTTCAGTGCCTTACGTGCGCACCTGCATCTCTAGTTTGTGGTCAGTGATTGTATGCCTTAACATACAACATCTGGAGGTTAAACCCGCAAATCACATTCGTGTTGTGTCACAGTTATCCGTATACTGATTGGCACAGTCAAGTGGATAATCACTCTGCACAAAAACACTCTGCCAATAATCATGAAGTTGAGCTGCAGGTGTGCACGTAAGACACTGAAACAAAGTGGGGCAAAAATCTTTTCACGACAACTACCGGGCCCTAACGAAAGCGGGATTCGTATTGACCCAGTCAAACAGAGCAACAGCTCCAAGTACAAGCGAAAGACAGTAATCTTTTGTTGAGCTGAACGTATGTTGAAACCCAGCAAGCAGTCAAGTTTTCCGCGATAACTACCGGTCTATAACCATGTGCACTGCGATCACTCTCGGGCAAGCTACACTTCGAGAAATACCGCGCAAGTATTGAGTACATATACTTGACAAATGTATGGGACAAATATTCGCAAGTTCAGTGACTCACATGCTAGAATCCGATGTCCTGAACATACTCAAGCACCGTCTGTTGGTCATTGGCCGTCTTCCAAATAGGTAAAAATGCATGCTCAAGTACTCGCTCTCGGAAGTGACGTCGTGTAGTGTTGTTCCAAATGGCCGAGTGCGAGTATGTGTAGCTAGCATGTGTGAATGCATGCTCGATGCGTACTCTCCGGGCTACTGTTTACGTCTGAGAGCACACAAGGAGTGTGGTGACATTACAAGTGAAGAGTACGCTTAAAATACGCAAGGAATTGTGAGAGTGAGAACGAGTACGAACGAGTGCGGATTATTTGGAACACAACCATTGCCTGCTGGTATAGTGAGTAGCAACTAATGTATAAAGACGAACAAAATTCGCGTTACTTTCTGACGGCAGACTTGACTCCAAACGGCTATAGTATCGTTCGACATCTCTCTCGTCAACAATGCCGTGGATTGTTGCGGAGAACGTTTCTGTCTCCAATAGTTAAAAAGTTCCATGGTAGATTGACCAATCTCCTGTAAAAAAATCACAGAAGTAAATGACATCACATAATTACAGATTGTGGCATGTACAGGGCAGTGCGGTCTGTATCGTCACCAATATTAACGCGAATTTTGCTTTCGCAGAATGGCCACTCTACCGTGGAACTCATAATTAGAGACATGCAAAATTCGCGTTATTTTCTGACAGCTGACTAGACTCCAAATGACTATAGGCTTGTTCGACGTCTCCCGCTGGCCGATATTGTCTTGACTTACCGCGGAGAATGCTTACACTGTAGAGAGGCCAATCTCTTCAAAGACGTAACACACGTAAATGACAACACATAAAATTTCGTGGCCAATTGAATCACAGATGATGGTGTGTTATGTATAGGAAAGTGAAGTTTAGTCTGCTACCAAATGATAACGCGAATTTTGCATGTCTCTACTCATAATTAGAGATGATGGTATATCGCGAAAATGTTTTGTGCCAACATAGCCTTGAAAACACTGACACAACGTAGCTGTCTATAGACCAATAACGTGCATCAAATATTAAAATAGCGGTATTCTTATTGGCTTAGTCAAATAGGGTAGTAGCTTCACGTACAAGGAAAAGCCAGTAATATTTTGATAAGCTGAACGTACGTTGAAGCCTAGCAAATAGTCAAGTTTTCCCGCGATAAACCATCATCTCTACTCATACTGAATTGGAAAGAGAAGTCTCCGCAGCAGGCCAAAGAGACCCATCGAACGAGACTATAGCTGTTTGGAGTCTAGTCTGCTGCTATAAAATAACGTGAACTTTGCACATCTCTGTGAATGGCGGTTTCCCCGCTGTTTACGGTTCCCCCCCCCCTTCCCACCACACACCATGGATAAGCGCTCGCCAAAATCTCCTCCTCAGCTGTTCTCCCAAGCCACTGGGTTACGTAAGCACCTCTCAAAAGCTCAAGTAAAATGTAAGCGCTCGCGGTCATAATTATGCAGTCTGATGTAAATCACCGCGAATTGGACGAGCAGGGTTGCCAATGGCGGTTGGAGGGCAAGGAGAGGTAGGGTGCGGCGTGAATTAGCTCCGCCGCGGCCGGACCTCGTAATTAGGGCGGGCAGCGGCTCGACTTGGGTGGTCGCCGCACAGCCGTCGTGCCTGGAACAGCGAGCCCTCAGTCAGATCGCCTAACGTCGTCACACTTCGTGGCAGGTCATCCTTCAGTCCTCCCTCGCTGGGAGCCGTGTGTGTGACTGCGTGGCGCCGCCAGGAGCTGCCCCGTCCGAGGCACAGAATATTTAGGAATACAGAAGTGTAATACCGGTGAGGACAAAAAACTCAAGTCACACATGCCATAAATGGCTTCGCTGGCCAGCAAAATGACGGATACTCCTACCGCCAACCAGCGTTAGGCGGCTGCCATGCTAGCCGGCAGCTAGACCAATATGAACCCTGCCGTAACGTGCAGGAGGCAGACACAGGGCAGGTATCAACAATCTCGGGCAGGCAATAAGCTGTGAAGTTTGCCCGTATACAACGAGCCACCACGTAACTTCACGTCTGTATTACTATTTAGTGTGTGTCCGAGACTTGCGCTCCCAGCACACGTTGACATATCGTCAACTGTTGCTAGAGATAGTGGAAGATCGCAAGAATCTTTTGAGCCACCATGTTTTGCAGAACAGTGTAGCGGCCTGTAATTGTAAGATGGTTATGTAGACCTTTAAAAGACGAATCATCAAAGTTCAGTAGCGACGCGGTTGTGCCAGATATATTGGGAAACACAAATATCGAAAGAATAACGTCAGCTATGGACATGTTGTATTGAAGCCTAACAAACAAGTCAACTTTTCCCGCGATAAACCAATGTCCCTAACTAGGTATTTCACTTAACAGAACGAGGTAATCAGTAGGGACTTGAAGGTGCAAGCTTGAATTCAAACAACTGTATGTTCGTGTCACTTTTGCAATTGTCCGTTGGCTTTTTTGATACCTCCTAGAGGTCGCTGTGCCATTATATTATAAAGAAGGAAGTGAATGCAGGCACAATCATGCTTGGAGATGATGGTTTATCGCGGGAAAACTTGACTGTTTGTTGGGTTTCAACACACGTTCATCTTACAAAAAATATTAATGACTTTCGAGTGTACTTGGAGCTGTTGCGCTATTTGACTCAGCAAATACGAATCTCACGATTGTAATACTTGATGCTTATTATTGGTCTGCAGACAGCTGCGTTGTGGCAGACGTACATCATCCAATCGTACATTTTGCAAGAAACTACAGCGTTTTTCAAGGGTATGTTTACACAAAACATTTTCGCGATATACCATCATCTCTAATCATTAGAGACATGCAAAATTCGCGTTATCACTTGGTAGCAAACTAAACTTCACTTCCCTATACATAACAGAGCATAATCTGCGATTCAATTGGCCACGAACTTTTATGTGTTGTCGTTCACGTGTGTTACGTCATTGCAGAGATTGGCCTCTCTACCGTGTGAACATTCTTCGCAGCAAGTCACGACAATATCGGCCAGCGGTAGACGTCGAACCAGCCTATAGTCACTTGGAGTCTAGTCAGCTGTCAGAAAATAACGCGAATTTTGCATGTCTCTACTAATCATGTTGTATCAACGTGTCACAGAGCAGCCAATCAATAACTGTCTGATGTAGTACCTACACAGAATATACATAGAGCCTCTGATTTCTGGTGAAAAGAATTTTGCAAAAATTAGTCTCAGTACCTCCCGCGTAGTTCTGAATTCTCTGTGTCGTATAACGTTGGTAAAATACGACAGCTGCTTATGGACAATTATTTTTAATATTTGTCACAGTGCAAGATATCTTTAGCTATAAAATGTAACGTAGATGGTAATTTCATTATCTGTTCTGTAAATTTTGTGTAGCATTATGTCATTATGTCATGTTTCACAATATATTACCAGTGATTGCCCATTGCTGTGAATAAATCGTGTATCACAACCAAATTGTTTGTTTGATCATACTTTTTGTTAGTTTTCTTTAAGGAAAAATTTAATTTACTTTTTTCAAGGAAATTTTATTTTTCATAACAAAGGCGTTCTTAAAAATTTCAACGGTAATGTAAACAAGTACCGTCAAACGGGGTGATTAGCAACACTGAGGTGAATAGAAACCAAATTATAAATAAATTCCTAGTTGAAACATTTTGTTTAAAAAATTATAATTACTATAAAACTCTTGTTTGTAAACTGTTTTAACTTGCCTACCTAAAAACAGAAATAAAACAGAAAATTTAGCCTTAAAATATTGTTATTATTCACCCCAGTGTTCCTAATCACCCCGTTTTACCGTACTAATTAAAAACTATTTTATTGGCAACACAAATTTGTCACCTTTTATTTATACTCTTTATATATATATATATATATATATATATAAACATTATTGGTTTCACTTTTTAACCGTACACTAACGTCCGGGTCTTGTGGCCTTGAAGCAGCCCCACTCAAGCCGACCGAAATTATAGTTGCGGTGTATCATTCGGCGCCCCTTTCGGCCTTTAGTCGTAGTAAACGTTTACTGCCTGGACAGAAACCGCAGGATATTAAAGCGTACGTGGCTCATAAAAGACGACTTGGTTACAAAGCATCTATTATAATATATCACTCAGTGGCCGGCAAGATTCACCTCCTCGCGAGGTAGCCTATATGTTCGACCTCATTCACAGCTCTCTACATACCTGAACACAAGAAGCTATTATTTCATGAACACTGCTCCAGTATACGAGAGTAAAGTCGCATCGGCGACCAAACGTCCAATATTTACCTCGACAGTTCTTACGGGCGGACCAAACAAATTGGGGCCGCGGTTGACGCAGTAGATAGAGCACTCGCTCCTACAAAGGCGATCTGGGTTCGATTCCCGGCGGTGTCGATCCCCGGATTTTAGCTTGCGGGATTCGTGCCGGACGATGCCTCTGGTTGGCGTGTTTGCTCGGGGATCTCCCGTTTCCCCGCCGCTTCATTCCAGCGCCGCTTCATACTCATATCATGTCACCCCTCACCAGCGCTGAAGACCTAGATATTTAAGCGCTGATCAAAATCCCTTCACATTCTCCAAACATATTCTCAACCAAACGAAGAAATGAAATAATTGGATTGGTTATTTATAGGGCCCGGTAGTTTTCGCGAAAAGATTTTTGCCTCACTTGGTTTCAGTGTCTTACGTGTACACCTGCAGCTCAATAACTTCATGGTTATTGGCAGACTGTTTTTGTGCAGAGTTATTATTCATTTGACTGTGCCAATCAGTACATACACAACACGTCTCTGATTTGCAGGTTTAACCTCCAGACGTTGTATGTTACAGCATCCAATCACTGACCACAAAGCAGAGATGCAGGTGCGCACGTAAGGCACTGAAACAAAGTGCTGCAAAAATCTTTTCGCGAAACTACCGGGCCATAGGTATTTACAATTAAGTTGACTTGGTGGTATCAATGCAGACTACAATAGGTTAGGGAGGGGGGGAGTGATTAGAGCTGTGCAAATGGGGTAAATTGTTCCATGCCCGTAATGTGCCCGTGATCCTCTATACTTATTTATAAAAATAACCATCCTCAAATGAATATTCAGCCACATTTTTCTTAATGTATGATTTAAATATAAACTGTATTTATTAATTTCTACTGTTTCTTTACTTGCACCATTAACAAGAGGCCCCAAAAATTATTTTGCCTTAGGCCCCTAAAATTTACCTGGGGAGCACTGCGAGATATTGCAATCATTTTAAATTTATACATATTTGACGGTTATTATGTAGTCGGATTATAGGGTAACTTATGGGGAAGATGAAAATTACGTATGCTGGTAATAACATTTGCGTAAAACGTAGAGTCCTTATTCAAGGAAAGACGCGTTTTTACGAATTAGTCCGTCGAAACGATTAAATTATTTTTTCTTCCAAATATTGTGTCTGCTAATGCAAAAAATGTTGGTGCACAACAGGTTCTTTCTTTTAAATTTAGCGTTAATGTGGGGAATAGGGGTATTTTTTTCTTTGATTGGTTCGTCTATATTTGATAGGAAAGCTGCTTGCATAGAGGTCATTTTGATTGTCCTATGTCTCGATGGCCCAGAGCACGATAAGAAAGATCCACAGTCATCGTTAGAGACTTTCTAATTTTACGTAGTTGTCGGATTGCAGATTGGATTCCAATCTATTGTGTGCTCGTCTGACTTCTGCTGTTGGCAGATTGTTTGTGTCATACATATGTACAGGAAAAGTTCGCGAATTCAACGACATGCATGTTAGAATCAACTATCGTATGCATACTCAAGCCCAGACTATTTGTCCACTAGCTGCTACTCAGTGGAACAGCAGACAGTGAACGAATAGACGGGGCTTGAGTATGTATAGATTATGGATTCTAGCATGCGGGTCATTGAATTATAGCGAAATTTTCCTGTCGCTGGTGATACGTAAGGACTAGAGATAGGAAAATTCGCGGATTCCCTGACCTGTAGACTAACTTCAAGAATATATGTGCACTCAAGTACACAGTATCTGTTCACTAGCTGCTCGCTGACTCAGTGATGTGGGCCTGCATTTATTTGTATTTGTATTATTGTCTCAGCGACTTACACGAGGTGTCAAATAAGTAGAGACATGCAAAATTCGCGTTAATTTCTGACAGCTAACTAGACTCCAAGTGACTATAGGCTCAATCGAAATCTCCCGCTGGCCGATATTGTCGTGACTTGCCTCGGAGACTGCTTACATGGTAGAGAGGCCAATCTCTGTAAAGACGTAACACACGTAAATGACAACACGTAAAAGTTCGTGGCCAATTGAATCGCAGATTATGCTCTGTTGTACATAGAGAAATGAATTTTAGTCTGCTACCAAATGATAACGCGAATTTTGCATGTCCCTACAAGTAAGTCAAGGGCCAATTGTGAAAGTGACACGAACTTACAGTTGATGGAATTCTAGCTTGTGCTTAAAAGAAAACCCGAATTTTTCAGGACTCTACCACAGACTATATAGTAATACAGACATGAAATTACGTGGCGGCTCGTTTGATGCGGGCGAACTTCACCTCTTATTGGTTGCCCGAGGTTGTTGATACCAGTCCCGTGTATGTTTGGCTCCTGCATGTTACTACAGGTTTGCTATTGGCCTGGCTGCCGGCTAGAAGGGTAGATGCTTTACTCTGATTGGCGGTGGCGTTTCCGCCATGTTACTGGCCAGGGAAGCCATTTTGCTGGCGTGTGTGACTGAGTTCGCTGTCCTACCAGCTATTTCACATCTGTATTCCTAAATATTCTGTGACTCTACTAAGGATCCATGTTTTACGCGAAAAGAATTTCACCCCTTTTTGTTTCGGTACCTTATGTCCAAATCTGCAATTCTGCTTCGTGGTCAGTGATTGGATATTTTAACTGTCACGAGCCTTGGGATTCTACCGGCAACTCACAGATGTATGGTGTTGTAGGAACGTTGTTGTAATTGCGGCACAGTCAAATGTGACACGGCTCTTCACAAAGACACGCTGCCAATAACCACTAAGCAGGATTGCAGATGTGCAAGTAAGGCACTGAAATAAACTGGGGTAAAATTCTTTTGCGGAAAGCAGGGGTCCCTAGTGATACGTTCGAAGGGTTTTTTCAAGCAGTGCTATAAGTTCAGCAGTAAAATATGCACTATCCTGTAGTGCGGGCACACAAATATACGAAGGTCTGAGCCAATAACATCACGGAGCGTGGTAGGGTGAGTATAGGAAAGTGGATTCTAGCCTGACGCCAAATAACGCGAAAATTACAGGTCTGCTTTTCCATGCGAGTATCAGCTAATGGGCAACTGGCCGGAGCTTGACTATGCACAGGCAAGTGGATTCTAACATGCAGTCACTTGAACTCGCGAATTGTTTCCTTTCCCAAGACTCTAGTACAGACGTTAAATGTCGTGGCGGCTCATTTGATACTGGAGAACTTCACCGCTTATTGGCTGCCCGAGGTAGTTGATATCAGCTCCGTGTCTGTTTGGCTCCTGCATGTTACAGCAGTTTGCCAATTGGCCTGGCTGCTGACTAGTAGGTCAGCCGCCTTACGCTGGTTGGCGGTAGACGTGTCCGCCATGCTGCTGACCAGTGAATTGCTGACGTGTGTGTGACTGAGTTTGCCATCCTACCGGCTATTTCACTTATGTATTCCTAATATTCTGTGCTAGTACCCTGGCGGTCAGGCTGGAAAACACATACGTGTCATGAAAATTAGGCAGTACAACGGGCGACCAGATAGCCCCACGGCGAGGTTCTCTCCCGTGTCTGGTCTGGGTTGCCTATATGTTGGCCAGACCTGGAGAGGACCTCTCCTCTATGGCAGGTCGAAGAGTTGGTTACTAAGGTGGTCGGGAGCAGGCCCGGTGAGTATGTTAGGGGTTAGATAGGCACCGACTCAAACCAAGAGGCGGCTGAGCTGAGGATCTCAGTCGGGGGGCATAACAGTGGGCGAGATCTTGGGCGGTTCCAACTGTCTGTTAGCTGAAGTCCACTGCGTGGTAGAGTGTGATATCTCCCTTCGCTCATGGGGACCAGGCGCCAGGATGGCCTTATGGCTAAGTGGTACCTTTAACAAGCGCGTATACGTGTGTGTGTGTGTGATGGGGAGATCAGACAACGTAATGAATAAAAAACAATACTAATTTTACTTATTTATTACAATTAATTTAACTGTAATTTGTGCACGGTAAGTTCAGTCGGGGATATGTGTAGCGTACGAATAACCTTGGTGAACGTATTTTGCGTGTTAGATGCCTAGAAGTGCGGAAGCGGTAAGGATGACACAACACGCACATTACACCTCACTCTAGCCTCTAGGCGCAAGTCACTGAAATGACGTGCTTTCTTCTCGCTGATAGCTCGCATCAGTGAGACATTCAGTGGTGCCACCACAATTTTTATGGCGTAGTATTAATGATAAAATGTGCTGTATATGCGTGTACGTTTTTAAAGATTCTGCGCTAAGGTGCCAGTATCTAAAAGGACCGCAAAATCACGCATTTCGCAATTTTTTTTTTTTTTGCATTGAGGAACTAGGTTTTTAAAATCAGTTGGTGCCTTGGAATGGGTATAGGGCAAACTTACACTACTTCGTGATACTAAGGCTTCGAACTTCAGTACCAGATATATGTTTAACATTTAAATTGTGACCTTGCGATACATTGGTCACTACACATGCCTGCTGTGTTTTGGTAACCTATAGTCAACTCGGTGTATAGAGCCTACCCGCTTTGTGAAGCCCGCAAAGTAGTTTATTACGATGTTAAGGTATATCACGATATATGGTCAGTGGACTACATACATGTAACGGTCCCTGGAAGCTATTCCTAACAGACATCACTCATCCTTGTTGAGCAACTTTCGAATAAACTTCAATGTACCGAAACGCTTCACTCCGCTCGGCGGCTTGAACACGCGAATCATCTGCCAAAGGATGCACATGTCACAGTGCCGTAGCAATATAGGACAAGGTCGTTTACATTCAGCGCCTTGAGAAGAACTGAGGGACGTGCCTCCAATGACTAGAGAGCTGTTTACACGCTAGTCAATCAGCGACTGAATACAGCAAAGATGCCGCCTCGTTATTGCACTTCTATGTACGGCCAAATATCATATATTAGAGTTTTGCCGAGCTAAGATTTTGCTGGCGTGCCAGTTACTATGGTCTATCTTCTGAAGACTATCACGTCAACAACGTTTTCTATAAACAAAATGTGTCATACATAAAAAATGATTGATGAGAGGCTACCGCCGCACTGGAGCCTGGAGCAGTGCACTTCCTCCCTAGTAGAAACGTCGCGACCCGTTGGGTGTCGGTCAAAGGCCCGGGTAGGCAGACCGTGCGTCCCGCGGCGGGTGACCGGTGACCCGGCCGGCCGCCCGACGGTATGACCAGAGAAGTCGATCCGCTTAATTAGAAGCGTGTAATTTAGAGAAAGCAATATCTTATATACTGAGACCAATGACATTCGCGGGTTTGTTGACCCTTAGGCTTAGTCTTCGAGAATGTCTGCGTACTCAAGCAGACAGTAGCTGGTCATAGGCTACATGCAGACACAGTGCTACCACATGATTGGGTCTGCATTTAGTTGTTTCTTTATTATTGGCTCATCGCCCTCCAGGAGCTATCAGATAAGTAGAGCCACGTTTTTGTGGCGAAAAGATGTTTGCATCATTTCGTTTCAGTGTCTTACGTTATCATTAGAGATGATGGTATATCGCGAAAATGTTTTGTGCCAACATAGCCTTGAAAACACTGACACAACGTAGCTGTCTATAGACCAATAACGTGCATCAAATATTATAATAGCGGTATTCTTACTGGCTAGGTCAAATAGGGCAGTAGCTCCACGTACAAGGAAAAGCCAGTAATCTTTTGATAAGCTGAACGCACGTTGAAGCCTAGCAAATAGTCAAGTTTTCCCGCGATAAACCATCATCTCTAGTTATCATCTGTAGACATGTTTCATGCCCAGTGATTGGATGTTTTTACTCTCACTTATCTCGGCATTATACTCTGGCAGATCACGGGCGTATTGTGTGACAACAGCCGTATTCTGATTGGTGCAATTAAATGATAGACGTGCCTGACCAAATACAAGCTACCAATAACCATGAAGAACAGCTACCGATGTGAACGTGAGGCATTGAAACAAAATGTTGCATGATTCTTTTCACACAAAATCATTGCCTCTACAAATAAGTCAAGAGAAAACTGTGGAAGTGACACGAGCTTACAGTTGTTTGAATTCTGGTTTGAGGCAGATAGAAATAACGAACTTTTCAGGTTCCTACTTATTTACGTGGGTCCCGGGTCAGATGTAAATCGGCAGATTTACCAGGGTCGGGCTGGTGCAAGGTAATTTTGCACCCCTAAAGGCAACAAGCCCGGATCATCTCCACCGTTGTCATTCATCTTATTCCATTCACCATAAAACTATTGGTACCCTAGATTTTTTTTCCTTGTAATTGGAAAGTACTTGATAACTTTTTTTTTAAATCTGCACAGAGAAAACTGTTTTGCAGTGACTACAAAGTATTTTGTCAATTTAGTCCTTACCAAACATTTTTGTGGTGAACACCAAATATTTTGTAGTGTTCATTAAGTTGTTTATTGGTGATTACAAAATAATAAACTTAACAACAAAAAGTTTAGTGGACCCCGAAAATTATTTGGTGTTCACCACAAAATTATTTGGTAAGGTCTGTATCTACAAAATATTTTGTAGTCACGACAAACCCGTTTTTTCTCTGTTTGTCTATGGTGTGTAGACTTTTGACACAATTGAAATAACGAATTCTTGAGTAAACAATATTTTCAAATAATTACTCATATTAAGGAATAACATATTTATAGGCCGTTCACGATAAAGTGAGCACTGCATTAAGTTTTCCTTCAGCCGTTTTGCAGCCATCTTTAATATTTCTAATATTAAAATTTCCATGTAACTAAAAACCAGTGTTAACTTTTCAACACACTCAAATGTTAACATATGTTGGCCCAATAAAACATATTTTTAATTATTTATAAGTTCTGTGGACTGCTCAGTTTATTGTGAACAGCCTATATACATCTATGAAATCCTATTTTCATTGACTTTCTGTGATCAATTCGTGAAGTGAGTTATATGAGTTGCTGACCATCCTAGGATCTCCAGATTCTTGGGCGGCCTTTGTTGTAGCCTAGCTCGTCTATATGGTCGAGCCAGCCTTAGTTGTACGTCTGTGTTTTGTCTTCCGACGATCACATTTCGCTGGCTTAAACAATCTACACAACTACACAAAAGTTTTAATGCTGTTGTATATCTGCAATAATTGAGATGCTCAACTGTAAACAATATGATCAAATCGTTTCCTTCTGCAAGGGTTAGGCCCTACTGTTTTTATTCAACGTAATTCGAAAATTAATTTACTTTTAATTATATAGCTTACAAATATAAATATTGCACTAAAGAAAAATTACAGAGATGATCCGAGGAAATAATCAGATGTAAAATTAAAAATAACAGTACGCAGTACGGTGCTATTATTATTACCTAGACGCGATAAATATGTTTCAAATAAGTGATTACAATCTACCAAACAATAAAAAGGACAGTAATTCAAACTTGACCTGTGATGGCCCACATTAATGCTAAGTTTTTAAAAGTGTTAATAAACCCCTTAGCCCTTGACAGACTGATTATTCCGTCCACAACAGATTTCAATCATTTGCGTAATTTTCGAACGTTCAATTGATAAAGAAAGATTATTATTTTATGTATCTATGTATTTGTAATATGCGACAAAAGCTAATTAAATTAGGAGCAAGAGACAGTAAACCTCGTACATGCAAGCGGTAATAAACTGACTAATGTTTTACAACGTTAAGGCAGTTCACGTGCTCATTATAATCGTTACATTAGCAATATTACTTTTACTAGTTTTATGTAACAGTTACATGTCCCACTAACACTCCAGACGCACGACAGAGTACGCCGAGTCGATACATAATGAGCTGCTCTCAGTTTTTTTTATATTCAGTCCCCCGCGGGCGTTGAAAGACTGTGGTCACGCAACTATCCGCTATTATCGCACTACTCGACACCTTGCCGTGGCAGCTCGTCGCTTCGCCGACATACACCACAGCGACTCGACAGTTCGCATAGCTACAAATGTGGTACCGTTGTAATAAGGAGGCATGCTGCTATTAGCATAAAAGAAAATATCTGATCGACGTAAAATAGTTTTCGTTTTGTAGTATATCAAAGATTTCGCTAATTTCCAATGTAACATCATTTATATTTCAGACATTTTTAGAAATACAAAAATCTGTTTTACGTTTTTATAGATTTTAACACCAACTTTCAGTGCGAATTATTTCATTTCAGTAAGTCCCGTGGTTTATGTTGGGTGTTTGCTCCCGTAACGTGCAAATTTTGACTTTTGGCATGTCGCTATGGCAATAATATACATGCGAAACATTTCCCACAAGATGAAAATTTGTCACCTGTAACGTCTGCAAAACTAACATTGTTTCGTGTAAATATAAAATTACGAATTCCACACTTGAACAGCCTTGATGGGGATTTTTCTTTTCCACTGATTACAAAACTCTTCGTCTGCAGATAACGTCTCATTAACTGTCTGCCCTAAAACTATGTTTGGTCGCAGTCAATGCGGTTAGTAGGTCGCCCGTCCCGCGATGTGTTATCTGCTATCGAGCGGCATTATTAAGGCCTATTACATAATCCTATTTACTTCGGGTTTGTTACTTGTTACATATTATTTTTTTAATTCAAA
The DNA here is from genome assembly GCA_003012365.1 of Medauroidea extradentata. Taxonomy (NCBI): domain Eukaryota; kingdom Metazoa; phylum Arthropoda; class Insecta; order Phasmatodea; family Phasmatidae; genus Medauroidea; species Medauroidea extradentata. The sequence goes on along the minus strand of PNEQ01048282.1, from coordinate 21,940 downwards.
CAGGTAAATTTTAAATTTTCTTTAAGTATAATGTGTGTATATACGTTCGCGGGCGCGAGTGTGTGTGTATAGGCCTATAAATATTAGGCTATATATACAGGATGTTCCGGGAGTAGACGTCAATAAAGAGGCGGGTGATAGAGGGGACCAAGACCTACCAAATAAACCAAACTTGTATAATCCGATTTGCAACCGTCTAAAAGTTATGAATTTTTAAAGAAAATTTGGCTGTACTCAACCTTCATTAAACATTTACTGATTGTAGAAAAAGTAATGGTCCATGTGGAACGAAATTTGTATACTTCAAAGGTGACTAGTGTCGTCACATTTTAAAACACATTTCACGTCACTGGGAGTACAGCTTTGTGGTGTAAAAAAATCACTTTCACAAAAGTTGTGTTTGGTTCGGAAAAATGCCTCCAGTTTACACGAGATAAAAAATATTAATGGGTCACATAAATGATAAATGATCACCCGCCATTGGAAAAACTACCCCATAATTTTACTAATTAATGAGTAAAAAGCAATATTTAAATTTAACAAACGTCAATGCAGTAAATGTGAAAACATAACGTAATGCAGCAGATTCAAACAATCTAAAAATTGGCAATAAGGTTGAAATTAGTATGTGAGTAAATAATTAAACGTAACTTTATTGAAATAAAATTATTAGACAGTGTTTGAAATTATTAAAATGTATTTTTAATGTAGTATGTTTAATTTGTGAGGATAAAATGAAATGTTATTAACAAAAATGGTAATAGTCAATTTTTTTCCTATGGCGGGTGATCATTTATGTGAACCATTAATATTTTTTTACCTCGTGCAAACTACAGGCATCTTTCTGAACCAACCACAACTTTTGTGAAAGTAATTTTTTTACACAACGAAGTTGTACTCCCAGTGACGTGAAATGTGTTTTAACATGTGACGACACTAATCACCTTTGAAGTATACAAATTTAGTTCCACATGGACCATTACGTTTTCCATCATCAGTAAATGTTTATCTCAGAGTAGAGTTCAGCCAAATTGTCTGTAAAATTCATAAATTTTAGGCGGCTGCGAATCGGATTGTTCAAGTCTGGTTTATTTGGTAGGTCTTGGGCCCCTCTATCACCCGCCTCTTTATTGACGTCTACTCGCGGAACATCCTGTATATATATATATATATATATATATATATATATATATATATATATATATATATATATATATATACAGGATGTTGCAAAATTCTATGACAATATTCTAGGGAAACAATCCTCACGTGTATAGGAACAAAAAGTGTTATATGAACATAGGTTAATAAACGCACCGTTTCTGCGCTACAATTGGCATACATGACATATGGTTGATAGTGCGCTGGCAGGACCATGTTGCTGTGGGACATCATTACAGCAGTACATAACATGTTACTATGCCACACACTACGCCACTAACACACAGACAGTAGGAACAACTGTGATACAGCATCATGATCCTACCAGCGCGCTATCAACTATACGTCATGTATGCCAACTGTAGCGCAGAAACTGTGCGTTTTTGGACCTATGTTCATATAACACTTTTTGTTCCTCTACACGTGAGGATTGTTTCCCTAGAATATTGACATGGAATTTTGCAACATCCTGCATAACACAAAACGTCACAGTAAAACAGTTTTCTCCACATATATGTGATTGTTTTGCTGCTTCCAATTGGATTTAAGATATTATGTGCCCAAAACATAGTTGACAGGCACCACTGGCCTTAAGGTAATGCTAGGTAGGTTTTCGTATTGGTGAAAAAAAAAAAAAAAAAAAAAAAACTAAATTTTGCTAACGGAAGACTAGCAGCATTACGACGCACAGTTCCATGTAGTCATATTTGCAAACCAACAAACTGTTCGTTTGTTTGATTTTACCCCTATTTTTATAATATTTTTCACTGCTATTTTGGTTTTAAATTTTTTTTTTTTTTTTTTTTTTTAATTTATTAGGTTTGAATGCTACCGAAAATAGGTATAAATAATTATATATTTGTGGCAAACAATGTAGGAGCTCTTCTCTTTGAGCACTGTGTTGCTTTAAAAATATTTTAAAAATCAGTGTAATGCTACCGTCCGTGGCCATAATGTTTACACTCTTTTCCCTGTCTCTTTCCAACCACCATCGCGTGCAGATATTTCATTAGCGGAGCACAAGACGTAATGACGACGTGCAGGGCACATGTTTGCGCCAGCTCTGTGTGCCGACCTTGTTTGATCACCTGTGCACACGTAATTACAACGCCGGCGTAATGTCAAACAGTGGCGGGTGGCCTTCAGCTGTGACGTCACGGCAGGTGACCGCGTGTTTAGCCTGCCGGTGCAGGAGCTTTACAAGGGAGGGGAAAGTCCCTGGTATCTGGAGGGGAGGCGGGAGATAAGGGGTGTCATCGACGGTGGGAGGGGAAGCTGGTCCGCCACGTGATCGTAGTCGGCGCTTCAGTGCGCGCCGGAACCTTCGCGTGTTCGTGTGGTGTATCGGCGCGCGTGCGCTGTTACGTGGTGTATACTACGCCAGTTGTTCGCTCGGCGGGAAACTGTGCGCGCTCCATAAACACTTCCAGGCGTCAGGATCACATGCTGGATGTTTTGTGTAAGTGATATATTATGTAACTGCTTGTGGCATGTGGTTATCATGCGAATGTGCGATTTTTACGATCTATTCCGGTGAGATTGCGATACGTGCGGCATTCGATAATAATATTTTTACGAGTAAAATTTCGAAACCGCTGTATGACGTCTATAGCATAGATAGGTACAAAATAACTAACACGTGAAATCTGAAGAAACATAAATATGGAAATTTGTGTAATATGGTAAGTGAATCGCTGACATTTGTAAATGTTATATGAGAGTCAGGAAATTAATTTAAGAAGGCCGATTATAATACCGATACAAAAACAATGTGCAAGTTAATAATACTGGGTCGTTTCCAGCAGAATATTGTACTCCATATTTCCACCCTTTTTTATTCTTCCGTCCTTTTGACACGGTGAACCTCATAATTAGGAACAGGAAAATTTGACAGTTAGCTTCGCTACTGCTTTCGTTATTGACACGTGAACAACGACATAACTATCATCCAATCAAACAAGGCGCAGGCTGCTACTCTTGTGTTTTGCAAAACACGGTGACATGCACGATATATTCGTGCTATTTTTCACTATCTCTGCTCATAATAAATTTCGTTAATTTTTTATTTTTATTTTTTTTTTCAATTTAGTGAAATATGTATGAATTATTATTATTATTGTCTAACATGTAGTCACAAGTCACGTCTACAAAACAAACACTATGTCGTGCAAATATAAATTATAATTTTTTTTTTGCCACGTGAACGCCCTTAAAACAATTCCTCGAAAGAAATGGCGTTAGAGTCTTTTGTTTCCTCAGTGGTTAATTCTTGAGACAGGTAGGTTGCGTGTTCTAGATCACGTAAATCAGTTGCATGGCAGCAGTATTTAGTGGTGGCGCCTTTCCAAACCTAGAATCGCCACGCCCACCCTAACCTCAAACTATGCTCGAATGCCACTGGCTATTGTCAAAACCTGTACCCCTTCTTAGTAATACAGCCAGAGACGATTGCCACACATTATTTTCGCATGGAAACTGTAATCTTACGAGGGTGATTCACTGTCATCCTTGCATCTTTTGTTTCATCATCTAACTTAGCCTACCTGCCATCATTATTAACAGAACTGGATACGTCAGAGAAAAATTCAGGAATTACTCATAGTAAGGTTTTCATCCGGCTCTTTTAATGACTCTTGATTATACGCAATATTTAATTATGGACTCACAGAAAATACTTGTTAGTTGTTTTTTCTCCTTCTCGTACAACAGTTCTTGAGGATGCTTCCGACATTAACTTTAGGATCACAGGAACAAACAAAAATAGCCAATGATGAAATTACATGTTTTAAAAATGACTTTGGCCATTCAAGCAAGTCAGACATAAAAGTAATTTTCGGAGTTTAAGGGAAACAGGAGAAACACCACAGAACAACTTTAGTACTAGGCCTATATTAAAAATCACGCGTTTCATTTACGTTCTGGGATAAACTTTCAAGATTATTTTAGGTAGATGTGTTTCCAGCATTAGGCGGCGTCGAATGCTGCGGAAGTAATACGTAGGAAGATTCATTAAACTGATACTGTCAAATTGGCGGTCACAGAATTTTCTTGTTCACGCAAACTTTTTGAGAACTTCTTAGATAGTAAACTGAGTTAGGTTTTTCGAGAATATTTAGAAATAAGTAGGCCTAAGTTTGATTTCCATTGCATACCGACTAGATTCCTATTTAGGAATAATTCGTATGTTTTTTGGTTGCGGCCATTACTGGCTTCCTTGGTGTGTTTATTTTTGCTACTTTTCTTGTGATTGGTCCTTTTATATATCTATTGGTTTTCTGAGACTTAGCAACTTTCGCTACCCAATGGCGTGAGTATACAGCAATACACATCAGTTTATAAAACAACCTCATTGCCAAAATCGTTCAGTGTTCACAAGCAAACTGGGTGCGGATTTAAGAACAAGATTTCTATATACTGTTAATGGTTACGTGAACACTTAAAAACAGTTTTGTTAAGAATGTTAATGAGGCCGGCGCTACCATATAGGCGAACTAGGTCCTTACTCGAACACACCCACTTTCAGCTTGAGATTATTTTGCCTCGAGTGGCGAAAACAACAAAGAAAGTACAATCTTTTAGACGCCGTCATTTAACATAAAGTTACATTTTACTGTTATAAAAGTTAAATAACTTTATGTGTAAAAGATTAAGAAATGTGTTTATCGTAAGCGAAATGTATGCAACAGTTGAGAATATAATATGGCAATTTTAACACATTAACTTAAACTTTGGAGCCCTTTCCTTGAAATTATGATAAGGAAGAAATGCAGTAGGAATATAGCTATGTACGAATTGAATATATGCTCCGTTTTTCAGTGACGTTACCGGAATTTGTGCAAAGAGGGAGTTTAACCTGAGAATAATATAATGAACACCGACCACCCCTTTAAAACCAGGGGTTCGGGTGTCCTCCGGGAAAAATTTGTAAATATAGCTATTTTATAAGTTTTTCGTAACGACACAAAATATTATACTTGTCAAAAAATTATAATTTTTTAATATAATTTTTCTCCAATTTTTCTTTAGCTAATTTGCCATGGGGTAGACCCCACCTTTAACCCCCCCCCCCAACCCTGGCTACGCCCTGAAGCCCTATCTGCTGTTATACCATTGATAACATGTTAATATAAACATTCTGGAAGACCCACTGCTATGTGTCATTTATAATAAATTCAGTGCTATTACACTTCGAGAACCGTTGTCATGTCACTACGTTAACCATTCAACAACAGGATTAAATATCTGTGACAACCTAAAACTGTTCCTGCACGTGAAAAATTACGTTGGTATTTAGCAAGTTATTCTACAGACAAAAAAAAACAGTGGAAGAATAGGCATATGATTTCAAATTCTCTCAACTGAATCAGTAAAGGGATCCATATCGGGGGATTAATTTATAAACGTTTTTAAGTACCATGGATAACATCCAAGTGATAACTTATCCTACTTGCATTTAGGAGGTTGTGGGTTCGATCCACACCAACTGCAAGGGATGAGAACGTTAGTGGATATCTCCTGCGTATTTCTTATCCCCACGGCAAGATGCCAGTAGTTCCTTTTCATATGCGTTTCTTCCGTGCCTATTATCATTTAATTAGCCTAGTTGTATTTATTCAAAATGATATAAAGATTATTATCGGATATTTTAACTGCCAGTGATGCGGGACCGGAGGAGTTATAAAGTTTGGAATTAATAGGAAATGTGTAATTAAATGCTACTGAAATTATCATTAGGCACAACAAGCGTCAGGTTTATGTATATAACTTCCTGCAATTAATTTCTAACAGCTGACAAACTTCTATCTATCTTATTAATGACAGTGTTTTATTACGGAGCCATATAAACGCCGCGAACCAATCATCACAGGGGTAACTGTTCCGAAATGAGAGGTTATTCGCCGTAAATACGTCTGTGGGGAATGAAAAGCTAATTTACTTGTCTTCTCACCACACCAGTATTGACAGTTCCGAGCGTGTGTGTTACTTTATGTCGTTGTAATGTCGGCACGTTCGTCTGCTACCAACAGCTAATAATGAGAGATAAATTATCTTGAATCTGTATTGCAGGTTTTCCACAGGTTAATTAATACATTGTTATACGTTTACAAGGATGTCCTGGAAAACTATTTCTCCTAATATATATTTATTGCTATTCAACTACATTTACTTTTATAGTTTCATCAGTTGTAGGTATTTACCAAGAATTTCTTTTTTTAACTCTTTGTGCGGTTACTGTAAGGACTTTTGTTTGTTCCGTAATCATCGTGTGCTACTAAGTATACACGCTGATGGTTCTAAAAATAGCTTGCGGCTTCTCACCCACACCGGGTTTAAACGACTAAATAGTGTTCCTCACTGCTGCAAGTGAGGGAGTGTTCGGAAGAAAAAAATAGAATGGTGCAATCTTCGCACCTGTCTATTACATTACTCATTGTTAGGGATCTGAAAACTTCACGTTTTCCTTTAGGCACAAGCAAGAATTTCCGCAACTATAAGTTCGTGTATATTTCACAATTGGCCTTTGACTTATTTGACACGTCTTTGAAGTCACTAAATAAATAATTAGAATGTAAACAAACGCAGGCGCATGTCACTGTGTCAGCGAGCAGCCATTGAACAACTTCTGTCTACTTCAATAGGCCTACACACATACTCTTGCAGGCTAGCCTATACGTCAGTGAACCCGCGAATTTTTCCAGTCTGTACTCATTGTTAGAGATGATGGTTTATCGAGGGAAAACTTGACTGTTTGTTGCGTTTCAATGTACGTTCGGCTTACCAAAATATTACAGCATTTAGCTTGTACTTGGAGCTGTTACCCTATTTGACTGGGCCAGAGTCCCGCTTTTGTAATATTTTATGCGTGTCATTGGTGTGCAGATAGCTAAATTGTGGCAGACGTGCATCACTCAGACATGTGTTGCAATAACTACAGAATTTTCAAGGGTATGTTGGTACAAAACATTTTCGAGATATAGGCTACCATCACATCTACTCACTCCGAGTACAATACTTCCCTCTGCAGCCAGAAATTATTACACAGACCCAGCACAGTGTTGTAATTATACATTTATGACACTGTCGTCAAGTAAGGTGTTTGTCAAAAGCACGTGGTTTCAACGCCTTACGTGCACAATTCAGTTCTGCTTCATTGTTAGGCATTGTATGTTTATCTCTCACTTGACGTGGTTTTCTACTGGAAAATCACAGACGTATGGTGTCATAATAACGTTATTATTGCTACAGTCAAATAGGAGACGTGCCTGAAAACAAGATACACTTAGAGTAACCACGAAGCAGAGATGCCGATGTGTACGCAAGGCACTGGAATAAAATTGTGTGCAAATCTTTTCACCTCAAACTCGTGACTACGTATACTTTGTTCAATATTTCTGTAGTGATGTGTGCAACACGTTTGCTAATGTTCGCAGACATTATTTATTTATAGCACAATAGAAATATCAAGATTATTGGAAGCTTTTACATACCCTTAACCTTAAGTCTTTTACACATAACAACACATAAAACTACTAACATAAAACCAAATCAACATAAAAAATTTAATTTTATACAATAGTAAATTAAACAAGAAAAATAACCAGTTATAAAAATAGTACAGTAATACAAAATTCTAAAATGAATAAGAATGCATCAAAGAATGAAGTTAAATAATGCAGAAGGAAAACAACATACAGTTGTAATTGTACCTATTGTTTAATGCACGATAGATAGGGTTACTCCAAATATGTAGTAACATAATTATTTATAAGTTGTAATTTCCCAGACTCGTTTGTTTTTTCTGGATATCCACTAATCAGGGAGAACAACTGTTGTTGCAGAGCTCAAAGCACTTAAAACTAACCTTATTAGCAGGGTTATTACATCGAACGCCGTGACCTTCTTCTATAAAAACTTTATGTTTTAGGGTAGAGTCACTGAATTTCAGCGAAAATAGTTTTACAACAACTTGTTTCATTGCCTTATACGAAACTCTCCTTCATGGTTATTCACAGCTTATCTTTGAACAGAGGCGTCGCATATTTTCGCTGGGCCAATCAGAATAAGGTTTACTTGGACACTACACATCTGTGATTAGCGGGAGAACCCCAAGACAATACGTTAAAAAACGTTCACTCACCGGCCATGAAGCAGAGAGATGTTAACTTGATGCGTTGAAACTAGTGTCGTAAAATGCTTTTCACCAAAAATCAATGACTGTACTTTGTAGAGAACGGTTCGGGATACTTCAGTGTTAGTAATGTGACCAACTTGAGGAGAATTATTTTTTTTACTTTTTCGTGTACACAAGGAAGGGTGACAATTGTAGCTTGTTCTAAGTTATGGTGATTTGCTTTTCCGTTTTTCCTGCTCCGTTTAATCAATGAATCGTAAATAAACAATTGTCGGTGGAATGTCTGTGGTGAACCCTTCAGTTTAGAAGTGCCAACCGTTTTTTCCCAGTTTTTGCTAGGCATCGGAACAATGCACCATTTGCACGTTTTTGCACAGTTTTTAATAGTTGTTTCTAGGAATAAATGGTCAAAAGTATGCTCTCAAAATTTTTTGAAGGTAAAATAAGAATGACCGTGTGATAGCCTACAGATCTGTTTCTAGGGGTATGCTGTTAACAGACATTTTGGTCGTTTTACACATAGGTTAGGCCAGAGGTAGACCCTTTGTACTACTGGTTATTAAACGGGGGTTTCGGTAAAATGAAAGTTGTTCTTCTAGTTACTGTGACTTTAAGTTACTCTACAGGTTGGTAGTTACAAACTGATACAGAAGTTAACATTGTTTAGTTAATCTGGAGGGGAGTGGTTATTATATATTTAAATTAAGTTACTAGGTTGATGATAGTTGACTATTTAGACACCTTAGACCTCACCGTTAGCATGATGCCGGAGACTGATGATTAGGGTATTCACATGACGACGGTGGACATGTCGTGTGTCTCGGCCCAGGACCATCCTGGCGAGCTGGTGACGGCTAGCAGGCTTGTGGAAGACAGACCCCGATTTCCTCGAGACACTGCGTTATATTCTTGCACCTCAGTGTAGGTGGGAGAATTGTTCAGGCCCTTGTCTTGTGTAACTACTGACCTAATTGCACTGTCCCCGCTAGCTTGTCCTTCAGGCGAGGCTCTTGGTATTCATAACACTGTTCATCGTAACGATTTCCTTTCCATCACGGTCACGTGACGTAATATAAATGTTCCCCAGGGAGGAGACGAGTGCGGCATCAACTGAACGAGCAGCGCCTGACGCAAGCAGTAGTCGGCTGCACAACCAGTTGGTCAGTGGCTGGGGGAGGGACGTATGGGAAGACTAAACAACTGGGACCACCCAGCCTGCTTTCATTTCTGCCCCTGGCTAAACACTGTTACAAACTGACCTCTCATTAGAGAACTGCGTTGCGGCGAAACTTTTTTTATAAAAATATTTCTTTACGTAGGCCGTCCCCTTTAGACCGTCATTTCAAGGCCATGCTTGGTATTTTTTTCATCACATTAGTGTAAAAAAACTCAAAACTTTTTGTACTTAATTGTTTGAAAACATTCAGGATTAAGAAGAGCAGTCATACGATGCACAATTCTTTTTAGGCATTTTACAAAATAATACACGTTCGTTCCCTTGATTTTGGCTAATTTTCAAAACAATATTGGTGATAATGTGGGTGCAAAAAAACTGGAAAACTCTGAGGTTTATTTCTGTAAAAAAAATTTGGTTCAAGTTATGAAATATTTGTGACAAAACCATGTAGTGATTCTTCGACATGAAAATTATGTTACTTAAATTTTTTTTCTAAATTATTGTAAAACTATCGGTCGTGGCCTTAATCTTGAAACTTAAGTTATGTCGTTAAGGATATTGGCGCATGGGGAACGGAATAAAATTCGTTAATCTGCACGTGGCACCAGGTAAATTAGTCACTGTTGTTGCCTGCTTCAAGTTAATATTCCCTGCCCACAAAATTAATAGTTTCAGCAGCATTCATGAGGATGAATGAAGTTTTCTAACACTCTAAGATTTTCTACTACATAACACACATTTAATGTCACATCATAATTAATTAGTACGTTTATAGTAAAACTCCGAAGTGGACTGGATTCATCATGGAGTGTACCGAAAGTTAACGTGGATTGAAATCCGTTTATAGTAAAATTATGGGACCAGATTGACATGCAAGCATGGACTGGACTCGGGCTGAACATTGTGTAGACACATATTTTTGCCAAACATTGAACTACCGAACAAATAACTGTTGAAAACCCAAGAGGCGAGCAATTGTTATATATTTTGTTTTGAATTTTTTCGGCTCATTATTTAATATTTATATTTTGCACTTCCCTATATTTTCGTAACAATGAACAGTTCAATTTAGCTAGCCCAAGGCGATTTTAATATCTTACATAAACAGAGAGACGACTAAATATAGCGATCGCGTCGTCTTCGTTCAGTACTGTGTGTCTATAAAGTCAACGTTTCAATCCGGAGTCCTCAGTCCACTCCAAGTTGAATCCAGATTGAAATTTTAGTATAAACACACAAAATAAGGGGGAGAATGCAAATAAAAGCTTTACTTAATTGCGTAAAGTACATATTACTGACTTTACCCATGTGTAGTTGCCTAGAATGAAACAATATTTTCGAAAGAAAATTTTTGTTTTTGTGACAAAATTATATTAGGCCTGCATTTATTTTACAATGCCTATAGAAAAAGACTGATTAATTACCTACCACAAGCTAGGAGTTCATTAATTTTAAAAGGCTGCTTTACTTTTTGTAGTTGCCATAAAATATATTTTCTAGGGAGATTAATTCACAAGTTGATTTCTAAAAATTTGAATTGCACATCCAGAAAGTTAAAGTACATTAGCAATTTAAACGTGCACTGCATCGACACTTTAACAATAAAATACATAGCATACGCCAGTCTCCGTAAAGGTTATATCAATCATTCAACCACAGATTGTAAATGGAAAGTCAATGTTAAAATATAATAATTATTAACGGACTAATTCTAAATATAACGCGTTTAAAAAGACGAAACTAAAGTATACTTGGGGTATATTACAAGAAACTATTTTACTATATTTGTCAATTAGTTATGTGTTTCGAACAGCAATCGGACACAGTGGTTATTTCATTATTTTTCACTTCATGATCAATACACAAAGGTCTTCTTCTGAAAATCCGTTAGATACGTGGGTATTCCAAATCCTAATTAAACTGCGTTTCCTTTAGTCTACAAAAGAACTAAGTGCGTGTCTGTGAGCGATTTCTTCTCGTAGTGCTACGCTAGTGACATTAAGTAAACACAGCGTGATATTTGCACCAGCGTTGTGTCTTGTTTCGACGTAATGGAATTAAGTAAATGCTCAGACATTGATCAGCGCCTGTAGTTAGAAGTGGAGGAAATATAAATTGCCACTCCAAAATAGGCTGAGTTCGTTTGGTCTGGTGTAGTTCTGATATCAGCTGAGCTAAGGCGTGCTTAGGCTGGGTCTATGCTGCGCTGCGTTGGAGTAAAATAGCAGGTGGTGATATTAATCGGATCTCTGTGTTTTTATGCACAGGTGGCGTTCAGCAATTGTTTTAGTTCTTCTTTGTTCATCCTTTCATTTATTTATTTTTCCTGGTTCTATTGAAATTCCGAAAACGCACTTTCAGATTGCCTCGTTGCTAGAGCAACGATTTTGTGACAAAAATATTTTTTTTTACAATTTTGGTTTCAGTACCTTCCTTATCTGCTGCTCTGCTTCATTGTCGGTGATAGGAAGTTTCAAAGATCCCTACATATGGTGTCACTTAACCTTAGGTATTATTAGGACCCGTAGTTTTCGCGAAAAGATTTTTGCCCCACTTGGTTTTAGTGTCTTACGTGTACACCTGCAGCTAAACTTCATGTTTATTGGCAGAGTGTTTTTGTGCAGTGTCATTATTTATTTGACTGTGCCAGTCAGTACATGGATGATTGTGACATATCACGTCTGTGATTTGCGAGTTTAACCTCCAGACGCTGGGTGTTACGGCATCCAATCACTGACCACAAAGTCGAGATGCAGGTGCACACGTAAGGCACTGAAACAAAGTGAGGAAAAATTCTTTTCGCCAAAAATTTCCATCCCTATGTATTATTAGTAGAGCCGCAATTTTATGGCGAAAAGATTTTTGCAACATTTGGTTTCGATGCGTCATGTGCACACCTGCGGCTCTGCTACACCGTCTGTGGTTGGATGATTTTACTCTCACCTGCCTTGGCAAATTACAGACGTACAGACTCACAATAATCTTATTCTGATTGGTGCAGTTAAATGAGAAACGTGTCTGAACAAAGGCACGCTGCCAATAACCTTGAAACAGAACTGCCGATGTGCACGTGAGTCACTGATACAAAGTGAGGCAAAAGTCTTTTCGCGACAAAATCGTGGCCCTAATTATTAGTATTGGTGTAGTCAAATGAGAGAAGCGTCTGAACAAAGACACGCTGCCAATAACCATGAAGCAGAGGTGCTGATGTGCACGTGAGATACTGAAATAAAATAAGCGCAAAAACCTTTACACGACAAACTTATGGCTCTACTAATTTCGCAACCACGACTGAAAAATGAACTACGTCCATGTAATTTCTCTGTACATTGCTATCACTTGACTTGTATTCAACAAACACGAATCACGTTGTGTCAGTAACCTATCTGCTGTATTATACTCTTGTGAAAAAAGGGAGGGGGAGCAAGGATTACATTGGAAGGAAAACACGCCGAGGATCTGAAATCAACGTGTATATTCGTGACGGAAAAATGTTTATTTTGGTTTATCTAGCACGCTTTAAATAACTTAGAAGTTCGCCAGAGAATCAGGAGGGATTTGTTTGGTACAGTATTGTGGGGACGGTCGGCAGCCAGCAGTGATGTGTGAGAAAAGGCGCGGGTGTGACAGATGCTGTTCGCTGCCGTAACCCTCCCCCCTCCCCTATACAGCATCGTTCATCCGCCCCCCACAGCTGCAGGAAGCCGGGAGAACCTCCGCATGCCGTCACAGCTTCTGCTTCCCCCTTCCCCTCCCACCATTCCACAACACCCAACTCCTTCCAACCCTTACCAAAACTCTGCTGATGTCGCAGGAAACAGCCCCGCTGCCATCTCTCCGGTGTCTGGTCCAGACAGCATCTAGAAGGACTGCTTGCCACCACGATATTAGAATTAAGGTCTGGACCGACATATTAGTTAAACAATGAATGTGTATTTTACGTAAGGGGGCTGCCTTCATCGAAGCCCTGGCGTGATTAAGGACAAGGATTTACATGTTCAATTATATTCGGCGGTGCTCAGGCATCTTTAACGATATTGCCTTCGGACAAAATAACCATGTCCTGCTTAAAGGAAGCCGACCTCAGCGTATTCGGTTGGACGCCGGTCTGCGGTGCGAGAGGTCCTGGGTTAGAATCCTGGCTCGTGCACGGCTGTTGTGTTATTCTTTCACCTTGCTTCACCCTCTTCGGTTCTTTAAGGTCTCGTTGGTAAAGGACCGTAAATACTCTCACCACCTGCTGAAAGAAGACTAAAATATTACTTAAATAATGTGTTACTTAATAATATATAATATAATTAAAATACGCATTTGTTCTTAGTTTTCGGAGTGTTTGTAAAACGCTCTAAAAGATTCTATAACAATATTGGTATCACCGAGATTATGTGGCAAATATGTAGGTTCGACAGATACTAAGCTACGCCGAATATAATGTAACTTGTGTATTCAATCCCTGTTATTGCTCGCGCCATAAGGCTCCGAGGTAGCAGTTGGGGCTGTATTTTTCTGTACTTACACTGTTTACCATTACAACTGCAACACTATCAATGATACAGCCGAGTTTGCATATCAGGGTTTGACTTCTCTAAAGATTAAAAAATTCTCAAGACACTGAAACTACCGTCAGTAGACAACAATTGTCCGTCATTAATGATTAAACGAAAATTTAGTAAAAAAGGAGGGAAATCCAACCTGGAAATGTGAAATAATAAACCTCCAATCGCCCCCTAATGGCGGGGAGTCAGCCCCCTTTTCCCGGAATTATTTTCATTTTAAGGTGCCAAATGATGCTGCTTAAAGCAGTTCTCTTATCCGAACATTGTATTTGTAAACTATTTCCTCGGTTTACAGGGGGACAGGGTATTGTAACCCCTTACACCCCACCCTTGGCTGCGTCAAAGCACGCGCGTGCACGTGGCCGGAGATGTGGGTGGTCCACACACCCGGCAAGGAAGGCAAGGCGAGTCCTGATTGGTCACGGCCTCGCTCCAGAAGATAACCATACCGTGCGTGTGCACCCGTACCGTCACCTCTGGTAATTCACTCTCCCTCGACCTCTGCAGTATGTATCATTACCGCACCTGCGAGTTCATTACGTCTGACCTTACCTTACTCCGTGATAGCTTCCAGGTTCCGTCAGTAGTTTTGAATCAATATTCTGCTTTAAGAAAAAAAACTCGGGCTCCTATTGTATAATTCGGAATAGGCAGGTAAAAATAAAAATGTGAAAATGACGTGGCAGTCCTTTTGATGAAAACGCACTATAAAAACCTTAAACGGTAAAGGAAATTTCTCACCTTCTTGTCTCCCACCACAGCGATTCGGTCTTCAATTTTCAGTGCAGCAGACGTTACCACTTGTCAGCGGGATTTGTCGGGCCAATTCCGTTCTCTTCACTCTTCAAGAGTTCAGTAAACTTTATTTCAAAACACGCCAATATGAGAGCAGCTTATTACTTTGTCTTGTGCAACGTACTTATATGAAAAAGCAAAGTAAAATTATTAAATAATATTTTGTGTAGTTTAAATTTTAGGTGATGACTCACTGTCACTGACCAATGAAAACAAAATGATAATTTCGTAAACACTAAGTACAGCTATATACATGTATAAATAACAAGTGTATTTTCTTATAAGTGACATTGTTAGTAATTTCTCTGATTCTTCAGTATGTTACGAAAACGAAAACTGTTTCCATAAGAGGCCATACATACACCCTCTTAAGGGACCTCTGTACCTGAGCTTGAATCGAGTTACGATTGTTCCTTTATTTTACCCGAGG
The DNA here is from genome assembly GCA_003012365.1 of Medauroidea extradentata. NCBI lineage: Eukaryota > Metazoa > Arthropoda > Insecta > Phasmatodea > Phasmatidae > Medauroidea > Medauroidea extradentata. Next base: position 6,689 of record PNEQ01048282.1, on the reverse strand, counting down.
GTCAGAGTATCGCACTCTGAACTGCTGATTTACAACTGGGCGCCCATAGGCATCTGCTTATCCCGGAGTACGTCGTAAAGCGAGTACCGGCAATGGAGAGGCGCCGGAATTAGAAGGGTGGGGAAAACGAAAGATTTCCAAGATAACAGTACGGGACGATTCCCACAAATGCGGAGTTCCAGAACACCGCCCCGTTGGAAATCGAACCCAGATCGCTTTCGGTGGAAGGCGAGTCGCCTGACCACTACCTGCCCTTCAAATGCGTTGCAGCGAGTTAAGACTATTTTATTTTTTGACGAAACTATGTAACGCACATTTCAAACTATGTCACTATAGTTTTAAAATTTCGGTACGTTTATTAGAAGCATTATTTTCTGGCCCCTCAAAATGGCCAAAAATTGTTTTTCCAGACTGCCGTATCTGGAAAACTAACAATCGGATCTAAAAACACAACTATAGAAACAAGCCTTAGACTTTGAACTATGCTGGCCACAAATAAAATAATGTGGTCATCGCTTAAAGTCCCTTAAAGAAAAAGGATAAAATAATGTGAGGGGCTTGTGCGGAGAGGCGATACGATAGTGTATTACATACGTGGGCTAGTGGCAGCCTTACCGCTCATGCCTCACACACACAAACACAGCCTATCTATGGGGGACCCTTAATGTATATTACGTAGCCTATGTACACCTACGAAAAAACACATACTTCACACTATGAAGCCATAAGTTAAAAATGTTACTACCTGTGTTAGAATCAAGATTTAATGCCCCCCTCCCCACCAAATAGCTAAATGGTGCGGCTTCCCGACACTTTCCGTATCTAGAAAAATACTATCCGTATTCGAAAGACACGAATATAGAAGCGTGCGTTTAACTTTGCATCATGCTTCCCAAAAATAAAGATGATAGGATCATCGTTTGATCCACATGTGTCCATTGTGCCAATGTAAGAAAATAAAACACACGTCAGATAAGACGGACGGAATGTCGTTGTTAGACACCATGCTCTTTAAAACACTGTTTTGAAACCCTTCAACATGGCTAAAAACGCCTTTTTAGACCGCAGTACTTCAAAATGTACTAGAATGTTTGTGAAACTCATATAGAAACGCCCACTGAGCTTTGCTACAGACTTCCCACCAATGAAACATTATGGTCACCCCTAATAGTCCCAGTTTTAATACTTAGTTCGGTTGTAGCGATGCGGTGATGCGCGCTTCAAGTTTGCCCTTATAGCTCCGCCACTTCTCAGCCTCTAACGCGCAAAGAACGACGCCATTCAAATAAAAAAATAATAACCAGGGTCATATGTAAACAAAACCTGATTCCGACTATGTATACAAGACTGAATTAATTAAAATAATGCAACTTGGATTTTCATTGTCCATTTTCGCACTTTTTTTTGCAGTACCTGTGTCTGGATGGTATTTGATGGAATTTGATAGAAGAACAAAATTAAATGTATACAGATTTAATTGTAGTCGCTGCTTCCTGTTAAAGTTAATGAACCTTGAATATATTTTTGAAGTTGACGCATTCAGTTACGGTCACGAACAATGGGAAGCAAAGACATATAGCAGTTCTGCACAATGAACCGGAGCTCACGCTCATTTTTGAATCGATACGCCAAATGTATTTAGTAAACCGCGACGTACTATTTAACAGTTTAACATTGGAAGATACTTTACAGTTTAAGCAATGCCGCTATTCTTGCTAAGTCCCTTGATCCGCTAACAACATCCGGAGTACAATAACTGGAAAATGTGTGCTGCAACTTGATGTAGCTCTCTGAACTGTAACTTTTTTCATCTATGAAAAAAAACTTGTTTCTTAAATTAAATTGTAAGAAATATCCGATAGCAACAGATAAACAACTGTAATGTGAACAAAAATATTTATCTGGGATATAAAAATATAGCAGTAGTCAGGAAACGCCTTAAAATCTGTGACTAAACGTTGAACATATGGTATTACTAGATACATGCAAAATTCGCGTTATCATTTGGTAGCAAACTAAACTTCACTTTCCTGTACATAACATAGCATAATCTGCTATTCAATTGGCCACGAAATTGTATGTGTTGTCATTGACGTGTGTTACGTCTTTACAGAGATTGGCCTCTCTACCATGTAAGCATTCTCCGCGGCAAGCCACGACAATATCGGCCAGCGGGAGACGTCGGACGAGCCTATAGTCACTTGGAGTCTAGTCAGCTGTCAGAAAATAATGCGAATTTCGCACGTCTCTAGGTATCACAGATGCCACACATGCTGCATCTGTGACTGCCAAGCGTATCATTCGTGTTGCATCAAATCAATTAATTGTGTTCACTTAGCAGTGTGCCACCTGGCCCACGTGTGCTGCTTACGCGCACAGTTTATTGAGTTCCAATATGGTGTCTTCTGCAGAGTGTTTGTGTACGAAGTGTTAGTTGACGCTAATGTGATGCAGCTTAATTGCTTTACTCGGGTTACTGTTCGGACGCTTCAAGCTGAAACTTTGTCCTACCCAGGCTAACCTTGTGATTTAATGCAACCACCCCTTGTCATGCATGTACTGAACTTTGAATTATTGCTCTGGGTTGTAAGTTGTTTAATGGATATAAAACTGTATTTCCGATCATTCTTTCAGTAATGTCTTTGAATGTTTCTTGCAGTGGGACAGAATGACAAACTGTACTATTGTGGACATACGCTATTGCGATATATGTGACGTCGTCGTTGTTATCCTGTCTTGTGTTCATGATTGTTGTGACCCAGTATTGTCTGTGCTGTCTTAATTGTGGTGACCTGAGTTTTACATATTATTTTGTATTTCGACTTTTATTTTTGGTTGTTTATTTTTTCCTTTATTTGTCGTTGACTAATTCCTTATGGGATCGTTCATGTTGTATTGTTTGGGTTTATGGTTGTGTTGACTACAGCCAACTAGGCTTGTTTTCTCTCTTCTTTTCGTTTTTGTTGTTTGTTTTTCTTAGTCTCATTCTAAGATTTCTGGGACGACATGTATCGCAATGGCGTATGTCCACAACAGTAGGTACAGTTTGTCATTCTTTCAGTTAACATTGTTAGTGTCCTCTAACGGTTGTAAGCTATCATACACACGCTTACGCAGGGGCATGCACATAATTCAGCGCAGTGCTTCTCAATCGCGTAGTGAAGAAGCTAACAAGGCTACACACGCTTCGCTGGCCGAAAGCCATGTGGAAGGAATAAACAGCATTATTCAAGGTTGCCAAGGCATCCTACGCGAGGATTAGTTCGAACGCATCTCACTGTCATAATTCCTGTGCTGAGTGTCAAACGCGGTAATAATCTCGTTACGATTCTTAATCCCGTTTCGAAATGTCGCTACACCCAGATGGCTGGAGCATTAACACTTATCAGACAGACAGTTAGAACTGACTTGATTGCTGTGGAGCGTTACATATTAGTCGGGTCTTACTATGGTACACTCTGTTTAATATAACTTTAGTAAAATTTGACCTCTACTTATGGGCAATAGCTTTTAATAAAGAGTGTCAGAGATGTTTCAGTACAAATGTTGAAAATTGACATCTTAGGTTCATTTTCGAACTAGAAATGTTGACTGGCATAGCATAAAACATCTACGACACTTATAAAGTCGAGTCGAAAAACTAACAATCCTTTCTACAATCGTAGGGAACAGAGTATATACAGGTGTGAAGCTACTGCTGGGTTAGTTTCCACCATATTGCTGGCCAGTTCTATAATATACGTGGCACGTGCACCACGCTACGTGTTACACCATGGCCGTCTTAAAGTAGAAGGCCGGAGTCTTGAATGTGGCAACGCTGCATCGGAAGCCTACTGCTGGTCGCTCACTGGTAGCCCTAGTCTATGTAGACCAACGAGATATGTAGTAAACATAGAGGGGCGGAAGCAGCTATTTCCAAGGCTCTCAGGTGAAGCCTATTTGAAATTGGTCGACCATTGTATCTATAGTTAAAACATTGTCAGCTGATGCATGTTGTAATGCAGGTTATACGTGAATCGTGAGAAATATTTTGGGATATTGATCGTTGAGTAATTTGTTTGTCGAGTCCGTTACAACTACACCTGATTAATGTATCACTAGAGAACATTCGTACCCTCGCCAATATGAAATATGTATTAAATTGCTGCGTCAACAACACATTGTGATGCCTATCTCAGTGTTTGGCTGCACACACTACAGCAATCAAATAAAAGCAGACTACAACTACTATAGGCTTTGTTTATGCAGTTTAGATCAATTGTACTGTTTTGTTATGGGTAGCTGCAATGAGACAGGATAAAATGTAGGTACCGAACTTTTTGGTTTACAATCAACACACAAATATTAACGAAACATAACATTTAATGAATCGTGTAGAAATTCATTACTGGGAGGAGAAGGAAAATCCATACTGCTTGATAGTATGGTATGGTATAGGCTGGAATATGTTGCCAAAGAGAAGGATACATGTATGGAACTTGAGGTGCGGGAACGGAAAAAAGTGCAAAGAGGTTAACGGGATGGGTGAATAGTAGATGAAGAAGGCAGCGGTACGATGGGGAGGATGAAGGGATATATAGGCCATATGTAATGTTGAAGGAAATGGGATGGAGTACACTAAAAGACAGAAGAAGAAATGAAAGTTTGGTCAGGATGTTCATACTTGTGACTAGAGAGGGAGGTTGGGGAGGGTTAAATTGCCACCTAGCTAAGGGAGGGTATGGGGGAGAGTAAACACCAGTGAGAAGGTTCAAGTGGAGTGGAAGAGAACGAATTGGTTAGACAGTCTATGCTTGTGAGGTCGGTGAGAGGAATATTTTACAGAATGATATGGTAACTGTTAGGCGTTGGAAGGTTCAGGAGGGGTTTGGGAATGGTAGCCTAGATAGGCAGGCAAGAATTGATCTCGCTACATGGCGACATACCAATTGCGAATATCTATTTATTTGTATAAGGTCGAGGCTCTTAAATAGGGTTAAGGTGGGTGGCATGGTTGTTGACTGTTGATGTAGTTGACATGTTATATGCATGGTTCTTGTACTTATAAGAATGTATTATAGTACTTATTTTTAATTTGTATATATAAATGCAGGCTTATTTGCATATGTTCAGACGTTTTATAATTTACATTTACCAGTAGTCCTATAAACACAACCTTAACTTACAAAGTCTTACACAGTGTACTATACACAAACTGAGGTAACAATAACTACACAGAACTGAAATGCGTAATATGTATATTTTATGTCCGCCTATGTTTACTTTAACGTTTTAAAATTTATATATTTGTATTGTGAGCCAGTTACTTGCTACCTGCACATTTTCGTCAATTGTTTTCATTCTGTATTTACGATTTATTCTCGTTCCTAAATTATTAAACGTTAGACAGAGGTATTTATATGCTTTACATGCCACATAGACATACACAATGCATCGCAAGCTTTGTGTTTCTGTTATTATCGGCACATAAACGTAATTATCCCTAACCAACACCCTGCCACGCCCCTTTGTTTTGACGATGGAAAACATGGCCGACACAAGTTCAATTGGGCTTCACCCAGAAAGCGCTTCCGCCCCTCTATGTTTACTATATATATCGTTGGTGTAGACGTGAACACGCCACTTAAGCTGCATCTAGACTAGGGCAGTCAAGAAGTGACCGGCAGCAGGCTTCCGATGCAGTGTTGCCACATTCAAGACTCCGGCCTTCCACTAAAGACGGCCATGGTTACAGACATGGTAGTTTCACTTTTGCATTTTTAACTATTCTGTGGTAATACTTTCTAAACGTGCGGATAGACAGAGTCCGACACTTTTTTCCTCTATAATAGTTCGGTTGTCGGTCATTAAGGCTCGGTCTCAGTCGCCATATTTAATTTTATTATTTTTCGCTTTTTTGGAATTCTGAGAAGAAAAATCTTAAATCGGCGACTATACCTCAAATTCGATTTACCTTGAACTACAATACAAGCGTAGCAATATTTCTAGTAATGTATAGTTAGGTCGCAATTTGTCGGGCAATTTTTGAATTTAAAAAAATTTGCCACACAGATTGCAGCGTAATTATAAGATAACAGTTACATCGCAAGGTCAGTACTGTAGCGAAATGTAAATAAATTTTGAGGTATAGTCGCATATTTAACAATTTTCTTCTTAGAATTCCAAAAAAGCGAAAAGTAATAAAATTAAATATGGCGACTGAAACCGAGCCTTAAGATGGCTGCACGGGTGGTTGTATTTTGCGGTTCTAAGATTAGAAGCGGTAAGGACGACACAACACGTGAATAACGCCTCTTCCTAGCCTCTAGGCGCTAGTCACCAAACAAGCGTGCAGTTTTCGCGCCGACAACTCGCCTCTGTGAGAACGTCAGTGGCGACCCTATCATTTTACGATGTAATGTTAAATATGTATGGTTAGGGACCCTTGTTTTTCGCGAAAAGAATTTTGCCCCAGTTTGTTTCAGTGACTTACGTGCACACCTGCAGTTCCACTTCACAGTTATTGGCGGCGCGTCTATGTGAAGAGCCGTAACTCATTTGACTGAGCCAATTACAATAACATTCATTCAACGCCACATGTCCGTTATTTGCCGGAAGAAGCCCAAGGCTCGTGAGAGCTAAAATATCCAATCACTGATCACGAAGCAGAACTGCAGGTGTGCACGTAAGGCACCGAAACAAAGTGAGGC
>PNEQ01048281.1:26206-45657 GCA_003012365.1 Medauroidea extradentata | reverse complement strand
TATGCAGAGAGTTAAGGAATGACTGAAAAATAATTGAGCTTTAAAACTGTTTGTTTTACCATTGAGTATTACTCAATGGTTTTACCTGGTATTGTTGAAGCTACAATGATGTAGTATCTATTTACAAGTGAATTAAAATGTGGTATATTACCTCTAAACTAAAATGAAATAAATAGTACGTCATATCAACAGCGTCATAACAGAAATATACTAAACGCTAAGTGTCGAGTAATTGTAATATGGCGCAGTAATACTTCAGCAGCTCTTTTCTTCGGATTGTTAAAATCACTATGCTTCGTATCCCACAAGGGAGCGTACATACGAGGGTAAGAGTATTGTTGGTATTTTCCGGAAAAAAAAGTATTATCAGTCTACAAAGAAAGTTATCAGACGTCAAATCCGTAAATGTATACACGGCCTTTACTTTCACCGTCACGATAACAATGCCACACATTTAAACTTTGAAGGTTACACCTGTGAAACATAAATACGATATTTCAGATTTTACTAACATATAAAAATTTTTCTTCACTTCAAAAACGTCGAAAATAGGCAGTTTTGCGGTCGTTATATGTGTTAACGTCTTAATGGAGAATCTTTGTAAATGTACAGGTGCGTATAACACACCTTTGTCTGTTACAATACACCATAAAATTATGGGATAACGTGACGAAATAAATTTGGACTGTAGATCAGTTAACTGACGAACCTAAAAGAGAATGAGGCATGATGCACGTGCTATATTTGACCTTGACCGTTACAGTTTTCGGACGCGAAAATTACGTCAACACAGGCGTCCACCTTAATTAAGGTCCTCGCCTCCCACGCACTTAAAATGCGTTACAGCATGTTCGTAAAATAAGGTCTTTTTACAAAACTACTCCACACGTGTCCGTTTTCTCAATGTACGAAGAGAAAAAATCACTTCAATCGATGACGGAAGGGAGGTTTCAAATCATCGCGTCGATTAGAAAAAATAATTTCGGAGCCCCTAAAAATGGCTGAAAGCAGCTTTTTTAACATTTTATATCTCAAAATCTAATCTACTCACGGGATTAGTTGGAAACTACTCTAGAAGAATGCAATGGATATGGACCCCTGATTTTCGCGAAAAGAATTTTTCCCCAGTTTGTTTCAGTGCCATGTGCGCACATCTGCAGTTCGGTTTCAAGGTTATTGGCAGCGTATCTTTGTAAACAGTCGTATTTCACTTGACTGAACCAATCACATTAAGGTGACTGCAGAACAACACGTCAGTGATTTGCGAGTAGAACAAGACTTGCGAGAGTCAGGACATCCAATCGCTAACCATGAAGATGAACGGCAGATATGTAAGTCACTGAATCAAATTGGGGCAAAATTCTTTTCGCGAAAATCAGGGGTCCCTAGCAATGGACTTAGCTTTTTTTTTTTTTTTTTCGCCACTAAAGCAAGAGGTCACCGCTGAAAGTGTCGGTCAGGCGAGTGGTCTACGACACCACTGCACGCCGTTTCAGTGTCTTTCAGTAGAGGCGATACCGCACCAGATGAGCCAGTCAACATCGCCCTTGACGCCGTTCCTCAGTCACAAAACTTTCACGCTGGTTTGATCCGTTTTCTTTTGACAACTGCTGTTTTAGTGGAGGTTTCAACATGTCTTGCATGTCATGGCAAATATGGAAGCTTTACAGGTTTAGATAAATTGCTGCAACGGTAATGTATGTTCTAATTTTGTAACGAGAAACAGCTTGAAAAAATTATCTGACGTCAGTGAGTACAGTGTTTACAACAGCACAGACGGCATACCGTTTAGATTTATAAAAATTAAATTAACGATTACCTGTAAACATAAAACATTTCTTTTCCTTACTGTATGAGAAAAAAATTACAAGAGCAATGTGCAAGAGTAGCTACCCAAGTTACAGAACTAGTGACCAGGCTGTCATTCATAATTGGATTTTATTTTAATATGACACAAGAAATAATTTAAAATTATTCAAATTTTTTCCTAAATAACTATTTAATATGAGAGCAGTCTATATATGTAATTCACTATATATTGAGCAGTTTTGAAAACTATATTTTCTGGAATAAAAATTTAAAAAAAAAATATTGATATTTATTAAGATGTCGGATGTAAACTTTTAACTGTGGTATATTCTGTGTGCCATGAATTTAAATTACGCAGCTGTCTTTAAATTTAAAAGGAGTGGGAAACTATAAATGACACGAAACAAGAAAGTTACTATAAGGCTTACTAAAGTACTTACTTTATCACGAGTCATATACACCAAACTGGAATCAGCTTTGACCATGATTTTCTCTTATTTTAATTAAGTATATAGGGCCCATAAGACACAGCAGTTCACCAATTAAAAATACAACTTAAGTTCTTCTTATTTGATAAAAAGCATTTGACTCGGTCGATTGATAACATAAATCCATCCATTTAATGAAACTTCACTAAAAAGTGAAATTGGGACTAAACTTTTCCAAAGTTAGATAGTTACATTATTTTCATTATTTGACATAAACTGTATTACATGTACAGTATGTCGATAAAATAGTTTTTCGTAATCGGCTTCAGTACCAATCTTGCTAATTTTTTTTTAATTTAAGGTCCAAGATGGACAGGCAGTGTAATACGGTTACATTTTCACACCCTGATCATACTGTACTGAAATTGTGTTATTTCTATCGTCTACTAAATTAAGGTTTCTGTAAATTTTCGCAAATTTTTTAAATTCTGCAAGATTGTATACGCTACTTTGACAATTCTATGTACATGATATGTAAACAGTGGAAGAAAGCACACAAATAAATTAACATTTTTTGAAAGAGCGGGACCGTGGGACTGACAGATAGTGTTCAAAATTTGTGTTCTAAATGTCAGCTATAGTTGTGTCCAAAAGTAGTGCAGCGCTGCAGGATATTGAGACGGACATGTGCAGAATTTTGTGGCATTACGTTTGTGGACCAAGTCACTTAGTTCATTAATGAAATGCGCGCCATTTTTACTCGTGTATCCCACTTTGGTGAAAATTGTAATTTATTTTAGTGTGATATTTGTTACATAAACTGACTGACACTATATATTTCGAATAAATAAATCACATGATTGTTTTTAAAATCGTTAGCGGAAAAGTTTCCTTAAAATTATGTTTTAGTTAGATTTCCCCGTAACATAATTTCTACGTTTATTATTTTTTAAAAAAAGTAAGGAAATAGAGCACGTGTTCGCAGTTATTATAAGATCACATTCGTTTTCATATATTTACTGTTTTAATCTGCGTAATCATATTTGGAAGTAATCAAAACATTTACTGATTTCAGTCTAAAATCAACGAATATGTGTATGTAAAACAGTCAGATCACTTAAGCTTAAAAAAATCTCTGTCAAGTACCGTAAACCGGGGTTACTTTGACACTTTTCGGGGCTACTTTGACTATTCAAAATATTAGTTTTTTGGTTATCTGGTAAATAAACAGATAATCTGAGCCGAATATTTTAAATAATTCTTTTTATCCTTATAGCTAATGTTTGAAACTTTCGTCACTAAACTATATAAAAACCATAATTTTGAGAGGTCAAAGTTACCCCGCAATGTCAAAGTAATCCCGGTTTACGGTAATGCTTTAGGTCTCTATTGACTCAGAATTTTAAAATTAGGTAATTAAAGTTAGATACAAGAAACCAAACATAAAATCAGTAAATTTAGGAAACTGCCTCTTTAGCATCGTCATTTAAGGTACTTATGTTTTAATATCGTCACTTTACTCTGGGCGAGATGTAGCGCGTTCCTGGCTTGGATCAGTGTTTAGTCTGCATATGTTGGCATTTTTTTGTCTTGTTAGCTGGGATGTATATTTATTTTGTGTTTGACGTTCCAACGGCTTCGTGTACGAGGGCTCTCCCCGTCAACAAAACATCCGACGAACGTCCCACTTGGCTCGTTCCCGGCGTGAGAATGAGGATAGATGGCGACTGGGCAGGTTGTGGCTGAGATGGTGATGGGGAAAGGAGGAGGTTTATAGGTGAGGGAGGGGTGGAGGGCGTCGTCGAATGACAAGAGTGTCTCTCGTGGACTCGGGCACAAGTCGATACAATCTGACTCCGCTCTCGTAAAACACGTCGACACCACTGGCGAGTTGAGCCGTTAAAGCCTCTTTCCGGTGAATTATTGTGAAAATGATTCCCGCCACGATAGAGTCGTCGACAGAGGAAGTGGAACTAGGTAGACCCGACTTCACCTCTTTGGACAGTGTTGCCACGTCAGCGGTGGTTGCCCATAGATGGAGAACTCTTTCCGTCAGTGCATTAACGTTACCCTGTTGCACGACTTCTTTTAATTTTACTGAAGGATGTTATTTGTTAAGGCTTAATTTCAGTCGCCATATTGAATTTCATATTTTTTTTTACTTTTTTGGAATTCTGAGAAGAAAAATGTTAAAACGGCGACTATAACACAAATTCTATTTACCTTGAGCTACAATGCAAGCATGTCAATAGAGCTATTAATGTATGGTTAGGTCGCAATTTGTTGGGAAAATTATGAACATAAAAAAATTGCCACACACATTGCCGCGTAATTATATGTTAACAGCTGAATTGCAAGGTCTGTACTGTGGCGAAATGTAAATAGAATTTGAGGTATAATCGCAAATTTAACATGTTTCTTTTTAGAATTCCAAAAAACCGAAAAATAATAAAATTCAATATGGCGACTGAAACCGAGTCTTAATATACTTTTTTTATGCGCAGTTTCATTAAAAGATCATGATATATAATTCAGCTCTCAAAACACAAGTTTAACACTGTAGGTTTTACGAAGTGAATTTGTAAAAATAAAAACAACGGCAAACTTAGACAATAGCATTCGTCAAGTTTCTGAGCATATTTGTCGCTTAACGTATTTCTGACGAACAAACGCTGTCGCCGTAATTTTTATATTTAACTGTGTCGGAACAGATCACGCATAAATTTGCATCATTCTGGGTAAAAGTTTGCTTATACAGTTTGGCTAAAATAATTATCAACGGTTGTTGTTTTAAATTTTTTTGGTATTGACTCTGAAAATCTGTATATTTAAATTTGTGATTTTAACGTTAGTTAAATAAATTTTACTAACGATAAACTTTTAAGGAGTAGGGGTGCCAAAGCAGTGAATGTTCTAAATGTCCCCACAAAAATGTTTTCTCACTTACTACCGAAAATCAAGGCTTGACAATTTCTTGCATTGTTACAGACACATACTTTCTTATTTTTCGAGTACTGACGGAAGAGAGGAAAAAAAAAACATTATTTTCTGTCTTCTATCAGTGCTCCAAAAATAAGAAAGTCCGTGCCTATATAATGATGTAAGAGAGTGTGCAAAATTATCATCTGCGGATTGTTGACAAGTGCCGATTTTCGGTTGTGAGAAAAAAAATTTAACGAAGAATGTGAAAATTCAATGATTACTGCAACATTCCCCGTGGTTCATTTTGGTTGTTTCTTAAATGAGCTAATTGAGGAACATTGGCAACGCTGCAATCCCAGAGCCAGAAAGAACAAAAACACTCGTCGCCGGATGGTGTGTTATGATGTCTGTGGATGTCCCGAAGATCAAAGTTGGAGAGGGGAAGAATGTACGGGGAGGAGGTCTTGGTCCGACACGACTTGGAACACGGAGTCCCATTATCCGGGCCATTTGGGACCGGTGCCGATTTCTCAACCGCCCGTCATTCCACGTGTCGCTGCTATCTAAATGTGTGTTGCTCCGGGTACTTAAAAATTATTAAGACGACCCCCGGGGCACATCTGTCACACCGTCTTCCGGACTGCCCCAGAACTGCCTCGTCTGGAATTTCCCGCACAAGCACCATTATCGCGCCTATAAACGTCTGTGCGTACATGGTGGCCAGCCGACTATTAGTCTTTTGAGGATGGGACTTCTTTATGCCCTGAAGTTGCGTCTCTTGAGCTCGTATCAACTGAAACGACTGTTTCGTATGTTCTACCGTCGTACCCCACGTCGTTATTCAAGTTTTACATAAGTATTGCGTAGGTTTATCTGGAACCTTATCATAATCTCATGTCATACGCAGAAAAGCATTCGATGGTCAATTGTTACGACTGTTTTCTAGGATATATCTTCGTGGCTGAAACGATTATTTTTTTCGAAATAGGTAGTAGGGAGAGGCGAAACGGAGAATAAGCTACTTATAAAATAAGGACATTCCTTTTGCAATCGTAATATACCTGTGTAATTTCGATGAAAAACAGTTTAAAAAACGTTTAGATAAGAGTCCAAAAAATAGACAGGAGAAATTTTCTAACAGAGTTGTAATTTCTGGTATTGCCATATGAAATAGCATGAGTCCAAAAGAGTGCAAGTCCTTCAGGAAGATACTCAATTACACCTTCACGTGTTTAATATTGCCTCGGAAACAAAACAAACGTCCTTGGACATAACTGTTATGGAGAACGTACAAACTAAATATATTTTTTTGCGCTTTAAATTAAAAAAAAAAATGTATACAGAGAAAAAGGTTTGGCATATACAACCGTGTACTTGTGTGTACGTGTCGAAACAAACGTGGGAAATTTGAACCAGCCAAATATTTGTTTGCCACTCAGGTTTGACTCTTTCAGCATGAGGCTCCAATCCATTTAAATGTTCATTAATTTTGTTAGAACATCAAAACCAATACTTGACATATTTCATGTATTGCTAAAGCAACAAAGATTTTGTTGGGTCTAATACATACTTATTTCGCCTATACAAACGTATACGTGGTTGACTGGAAGAAACCTTTTTTCTCCGTATATTAATTAGTTTGTAAATATTGTGTATTATTTCCTGAGAGAGTTGGAAAATTTTCTGCCCGGGTCTGATAGATCTCGAGTAATAAGGTCGTTACTTGCTTTCAAACGTCTTGCCTAATAGCCTCTACTCGCAGCGCTTGGTGTCAGCGTTCTCATCTAGGACACTTCGAGGGCTAGATAGATTAGATGGAACATAAGAGGGATTGAGGTTTCTCTGTCGTCTTAGCCTGATGCTTGACACTCTCGGCTGTGGCAGAATCGACATCGAATACGGCTTTCGAGTGGTTCTCATTCGGATAACGTTCAAGCCCGATGACAGGTATGTTTCACTGTTGAAGAAATAGTTTGTCGTTTGTATGCAAGTATTTTTTCTTCAGATTGGATGGAATTTTAAGCCTTTATGGTTTGTAATATCTTTCCGTTGTGCATGTTTTTAACCCTCGATGCGATAGTATCGATAAAATGTTACTTCGTATCAGATTAAAGTATATCTCGGATTTTGCTGTTTGAAATAAATAGTGATGCATTCTGAGCCTGTAAATACTTCGGATTGCTCTCGGCGTTCTGGACCTACTTATATTATAAAATGCGGCATTGTGCGTATCGAAGGTGTACGTTCACTGGAGAGGTAAGGGCGATTCAGGGTTGAGTATCAACGTATAATCGCCTATATGCACGGGGAAATTAAAAGCATGGGCCCAAGTTTCTTCGCATTTAATGTCAATTATTTTTCAAAACATAAATGGGAGCCGATATTGTAAAATCGCTTCGTGACTTTCTTATGACTGATTATAAATGCATGTTCTAATTTTGTCGAGTCAGAAGACTGTAAAATAGTTGCTAATTAGTTAATTAACGACATTTCCTATTAATTGATAAATTAGCTATACTCATCATGCAGTTTATCTCGAAAAATTGCATTGCATTGTAAAACCAATTTGCAACAAAGTTACGAAGCAATTTTACGATATTGACTCTCGTATGCGTTTAAAAAAATTATTCTCTCGTAAGCCGAGAAACTCGGACCCAAGCCCTTAACTCGCGTACATTCTGCCTTACATCGGCTCGCTTCTTGCTACATTCAGCGTTAGCTTGGGTTTTTATCAGATACACAGTATGTCCAGAAACAGAAGCGTGATAAGCACACTGCGCGAATATTGGGTAAAACTGGAGACAAAAATGTTAGTGGCAAAACGTTCGATGACATTTTACATGCACATGTGGCAACATAGCGATGTAGTTAGACCCTTCTTGCTCTCCACAGATATCTTACTTATCTTATTATTACAACTACCACTGCTCTGACCTGCACATTATGGGTGCAGGTTAAAATGCCTAGCAGTCCAAACATAATTATAAGTTTGCTTGACGTAACGCACATAAAATTGGGACATGGAGCACAAGAGGGGACACTTTCTGTGCAGTGTAGCAACATTTTGCACACAAAGTGTCGTCGTTCAACATTTGACACATTTTCGCACCCAATTTACTTCAGGATTCGCGGGGTAGCTTACAATTAGAGGTACGTCAATTTCGCAAATACATTCCAGGTCAGGTTGAACGCCAAAAATATATAATTCATAATCACGTGTGTGATTAGTTGGCGGCTGTCACGAAACGCATTTGACTGCTGCAAGCCAGTAGTAAATAAGGAAATGATTCGTAGAGCTATCGCTAGAGACACTGGAAAATCGCGAAAATATTTAACATAGTCTCCAATAAACTGTAGTATATTAATCGTGACACGTGTGAACAGTTTTCTGGTAAATCACACGTGTTCTGTGTTAAAACTGTACAGGTCTAATTGGGTCTGTGAAGAGTGATACAGTACTTCATATAAACTATAGCCAATATAGGTGCAAAACCTTCAGTGTTATACATACCATGTTGGAGCCTAGCAAACAATCTACTTTTCCCGCGATTTACCAGTGTCTCTAGCTATCGCTTGTAATGTTGTAAGCCGATGAATTATCGACTGTATCCAGAGCGTGTACAGGACTGAGCAATCTAGGCTACTGCCAGATGAATCCACGAAATTGACGTACCTCTACTTATAATACATTATTTTCAGGACAGCCTGTATAGGTCACGAGTAACTGTTTACCTTGTTTTTGAAAATATTGTTTGTTTTATTCTTAAAAAGGGTACAAATCGTAAAAACATTTCGTAGCCTACATGTATCAAATTTTTCTTGCCGTATTATTTATATAACTTTTTAAAAACAAATTTACATTATTTTGGTTAATTTTAGACTAAAAATAACCAATCTTTTTGTTTGAAAATAAGCCAAAATGTTAAAATTAATGGCTTAGAAATATTTACCTACACGTTAAAAATTTTTCAGAAATCTATCAGACAGTTTTGCGGTATCTGCTTTTTTATAATTAAAAAGCAATATTCCCGAAAAATTGTGGAAATAAGGACACGTGATTGTCATAAATTTACCTGCTTGAAAAGAGTTTTTAAAACAGAAATGTGCAAAATAATGTTGAGTGTTTTAAACTTTTATTTTTAATTTCAAGGAATAGCTATACAAAGTAACGAATTCAAACAAGTTACCTAATTTTTTTATCGAACATTACATGTGAGAAAATTGGGAAGATTTAAATTGTGCGTGATCAGAACATTGCGAGCGTTATTGGGACCTGAGGATCAGCAGAGTGATAAGATACAGAGAATTACGCTCAACGAGAAACATATAGTCTCTATTCGCAGCGAGCTAAACTGGCGTGCAATGTTCACTCGGAACTCTTTTCCTTGTAGAGCTTTAAGAGGTAACCCTACAATTTTATTTTTGTGAATTGTATGAAATAAAGAGCATTGCAAGCATTTCGTTTTGCACTTTACGAACGCAATTTACATTTTCGGAGTTACAGCAGTCTTAAGAGAACCCTTTTAAGCCGTTTTGAGAGGCTTGAAAATCATGTTTTTTTTAAAGCTTACTGAACTTTTAAAAGCGGGTAGTGTAGTTTCAAGTGCGTTTTCCGTTTGTAGTTAACCGCAAGTAGAATAAGTTCATCATTTTCACGTAATTATGTATTCGCATGACACGCTACAACAACGTGTAGGCTATGTGCCATATACCCTACGACTCTTAACAGAATAATACTATGAATGTCGTTTTCGTCGTCTGTCGCCACTATTAGGCTAATCCTAGCTTTCACGAGTAATACATGTCGGCTTTCCATTAAAGGTATGGATTTTAACGGGGATGCATAGCTGTGAACTCAAACTAAAATACTTTTTTGGAATACAATGTTTTTCAGTTACATTTCTTACATTCTGACAACGTTAAGGGGTATGGAAAGTTACGATGTCGAGCGGACAGCTAGGATACTCGAATCGTTAATAAAATCTGAATTACTGATCAAAATTCGATGAAATTTTTTTGCCGAGTAGATATTTTATCAACGGACGTTCATATATGTAACACTATGCGGTATAGTATGGTTTACATTTGAGTAAAAAGTTAAAAAACTGATTTTAGAAAAAATAAGGGCTTGAAACTACAATATCTATAAAAGTGGAAAACTGTAATTTTTATAATTTTAATATGATAGTATATAGGTCTCTGTAATAACTTAATTTAAAAAATACTCGCGTTTTGATTTGAAAATAATTTTAAAATTCGAAAATCTCTGCGCGAGATTTTTTACTTGAAAGTAAAGCATACTAGGTAGTATATACATAAATAAACGTCCGCTGATAAAGTATCTACTTGGTAAATAAATGTCATCGAATTTTTATCAGTAGTTCAAGTTTTGTTGACAATTGAGTCTTCCAGTCATCAGCTGGACATCGTACCTTTCCAAACGCCTAAAGGGACGTTGTGGTTTATTTAATTTTAATATTCACAGAAAGCCTGTATTAGTCCAGCATGTAGAAAGTTCCTATTATAATGTTATTATTTACTTTGAATGTTTTCAGATGCCGTAGAGGACCGCAATGGTCGAGGGATTAGACTTCCACCAAGGCGATCCGGGTTACAATCTCGGCTGGGTTGGTTCCCGGAGTTTCGCAAGTGGGAATCGTGCCGGACGATGCCAACTGTCGGCGGGTTTTTTAAAGTATCTCCCGTTTCCCTCGTCCCTTTATTCCAACACTACTCCATACTCACATCATGCTACCACTCACCAGCGAAAAAAAGACCTAAATGTTAACTGCTGACAAAAATATCTTCACGTCACCTTAGATGCTGTAACAGAACTATACTCCGTTCACTCTAAGTTGAGTTCTGAAGTAAACAAATAACGTAATATCATTGCACTTCGCTAGCTTCTAATTCGCTCAATTTGTGCGTCGCGCCGACGTATTATTTCCAACCGACAAAAGTGTGTACAGTTGTCATCATAGGAAACAGAACGCCGTATATATTAAAACAATATTTCGTGAAAATTTCGTACGTGTTATCGACATAGGGTAACAAAAAAAAACACAAAAACTTAATAAAAATATTGACCTAATGTGCAATTACAGTATACTTCAAAATTAATTTGTAATTGTCAAGTCATGACTAACGATTGTATTCAAATATTCCGGTATTAACGTAACGAAAATTTGGTACTATATGCAGAAAAACGTTGTCGACAAAATGAGTGATTAAACTTACTGTAAAGTCTTCCTGGAATATTTTGTACTTCGTTTTGGAAAAATTACATTTTATATATCACCAAACAATCTGTCGATAATTCACGACACATATTGTTTTTTATATATATAAAAGAATTCTATGCGAGATTTTTATTCTTGCCTTATAAACATCACCAAAGTTTGTTCAGTAATGAAGACATATATCCACGTTTCGAAAACCATGCAAGACATTTTCACTTTTCACGTCCAGCATCACAAAACCTAATCCGCAAGCGACGTAAATATAAACCGACGCGAGGACGGAACAAAATATAACAAGGAACTTTGGTTCGGACCAAGCGGCCGTGGATCGGACGAACTCGTTGGACGAACCGGAACGGAAAATGGACGAACATTCGCAGTAACCACAACATTGACGCGTTAACGTCCAAAAATACTTTGAAAAAATAAAACATTGCATCTGATTGTGATATTTTCGACTTATTTTTACTGTCGTAATTATTACTGAACTAAACTTTTGGTATTTTCAGAGTATCGTACATCTCTAAATACTTGCAAGTGTACCAAGAAACTCGCACGTTTAACAGTGCGTCAGTCGTTAAATAACTCGTGAACCAACTGTACGGACGTGTCGTCCGCTAACCATAATTATAGTAATAAACATATAGCGTTGTAGATTGTGTTTGCAACGTTTGTATATTTTACATATTTGTTAATAAAACTCTCTCATTATGTGATGGGGTGATAAATTTCTATGTACACGACAGATAACAAAGATCTAATTCTTATGCAAGATCACAGTGCACGGCGGTCGGCAGCCAATGAACATGTTTGTTTATAATTTGCTTTGTTTATCCTAAAACTCAACTAAGAGTGAACGGAGAGTAGCGCACAATCAGTAGACGCTACATGTTTTACGATCTTACTAAAATTATTATGACGAAACATTTATAAATCCTAATTGCGACTCCATTTTCTCCTTTAAAAAATTAGTGGTGTGAAGTGTTTAGTATGGGATTTAAACTTTTACCCCGACATGGGTCATTGGCTAAAATTTGTTAGGTAAGGCTTTATATAATATATCTGCAACACATATCCATAAGTGATGCCTAATTACATGCAAAATTCGCGTTATCATTTGGTAGCAGACCAAACTTAAGTTTCCTATACATAACAGAGGATAATCTGCGATTAAATTTGCCACGAACTTTTATGTTTTATAATTTACGTGTGTTACGTCTTTACAGGGATTGGCCTCTATACCGTGTAAGTATTCTCCGCGGCAAGCCACGACAATATCGGCCAGCGGGAGACGTCGAACGAGCCTATAGTCACTTGGAGTATATTCAGCTGTCAGAAAATAACGTGAATTTTGCGTGTCTCTAGTGATGCCAGATGCTGCTTTTGTTTTGAAGCAAACTGTACTACTGTGAAAAGGATAATACGTAGGAGGCTACAAGCGGCAATTCTGAGCATGACGCATCCCATACATAACCATCCCACCCTTATATCGGCGTACGGAATCTGACCTGGTCATAATGGTACGCCACCGCCTATCAGGTTTACAACCTCGGGGGAAGTGGGTGGTAGAAGGATGAGAAGCCGATACGGTAGATTCCCATTCCAGCCTGCTGTCGTTCCTTGTGAAATTTTTATTGTTATTGCCCTTGTTTACGGATGCTTTTAGTTATAAGGGCCCGCCGTTTTGTTCGGGGGAACTGTAAAATAATTTCCCCGTCAGCCGAACTATGGCGGCGCCTTAAGAAACGCGGGCAGATCGCGCGACCCCGCGTGGCCTCGGCAGTAAAACTAGATGGCCAGTGAGCGCAACCGTTTACAGCTTTGATCCCGAACCACCTCGTTGCGATCCAGGAATCCGTCGTTAAGGTTAATCCTACCAGAGGTTAGTAAGAGAAACGAATTTATAATTGGCGATTTTGGCAAGGGAAAAACTCTGCCTCCGGTTGCGATGGTGCCGGTAAGGGGCTACGAACTTTGCCGAGGTCGGTACCGAGGATTCACGAATGTGACGTCATTAAGTATCAACCTCAGCGACTAAGAGGGGGAGGAAGCATAGTGAAATATCATAAAAATGGGATGGCGGAAGGACAGCTAGTTCATATTTTAAATATTCCGACAGTTCTTCATCCCGCCTGACGATGCATACCATAAGATGAAACATCTGGTTAGGGTTCAAGTTAACTAACTTGTATTTTACTACAAAGTCTTTGTTTCCACTCGCCAAAGACACGACATTGTTCTTCCTTTTCAAGTGAACTTCACTGATTAGTATTCCTTCTATCAGCACCATTGATGACTTACCTAGTTCTTCAGCACACTCAGAGTTTACTACAAACTCTTGAATGGATTGTGACCTCTTATCCATTCAAATATTTTACCAAAATGCAAAAATATTTTTTCTGTCGTGAATATCTCATTTCCACATGTTGTTCTGTGCCTATGGTTCCACTTCATGTAAACGTTTCTAATGCACCTATAAATTATAGGTACGTAAATTTCGCAAATACATTCCAGGTCAGGTTGAACGCCAAAAATATATACTTCATAATCACGTGTATGATTAGCTGGTGGCTGTCACGAAACGCATTTGACTACCGCAAGCGAGTAGTAAATAAGGAAATAATTCCGAGAGCTATCGCGTGCTACTCGCTTGTAATATTGTAAGCCAATGAATAATCGACTGTATACAGAGCGTGTACAGGGCTGAGAAATCTAGGCTACTGTCAGATGAATCCGCGAAATTGACGTACCTCTAGCTATAATCTTCGCTGATACTGGTGTAGAATGTTCCCATTTAGAAATGGTTGAATCTGACAGTCCACGACCACGTGTCAGCCCTCCTACTTCCTTAATAGCTCGCATTAATACACATCAATGCACATGTCTGTCCATGTTCCCGACCGAAATTCATCTGTCTACCGAATAGTAAAATATCCATATTTTGTAAATTTGTAGAATTCTTCTTGACAAAGGAACACTTTTGCTGTAATTATGGTGGCCAGCTACGAGCAAGTATGGCAACATGCTTTGAACAGCAGTGATGTGTAGATTTCAGTTGCTACATTGTTCAGCTCCGACAAACAAACGTACAATTTCCAAGAGCTTGAAATATTGTGTCCAAAATTTGGATGTGCGAATTAATGAACTTATTTCTTCGAGTTTTGTGTCAATTTCTTGCAATGCTTGTTTCAGGCACCAGGCATCCTTAGCTTCATAAAGAGATATGTCACCATTCAGCAAAGCTGTGAATGTGTACTTTAGTATATCTCTTATTTCACATATAGCAGGAACATCTTCGGAAAGAAGTATTGCTAGTGCTTTTTGTGTGAGGAAATGAGTCCTCGAAGCCCGTGAATACGCCCGTCCGCTCATAATATGTACAACAGAATTTAGTGCATAGACTGTTGCCTAAACATCTTCAAGACCGCTTCCAGTAATTATTGTTCCGACTGCACCTAAGAAAGACATAAGTAGACGGAAACCTCCAAGTCTTACAAAAAGATTCTCTAGCGGACAATCACTGCTAGAAGCCAAAACAAATTCAACTGCCGCGGCGTACAATGGCTGGTCAAATGTCACCATAAACACTGACTGATTAGGTTTAATCACTGATCAGCAGCATACACCAGTGCTGTGTGCATGGTAGAAAGGTTACTTGGGTCAAAATTGATGAATGGAAGAGGAGCTCTGTCAGTTTTGTAGAAATGTTGCGTGTTGTGTACTTGCTCTGTAAAACCACTCCATCCAGGGTATGAAACAGATTTTATACTCGAACCCATCAGTGACAACATATTCAATAGACGAGCAGGTACTACACTTTCATTTTCTAATTGCAGTGCACCTATATTTTCTGCTCTTACTAAGGACAGTCCGGATTTGGAAGGTGGTTTATAAGTCACCCTAGTGAAACATCAGACAAATTTGAAGAAGCAATCATCGGCACGGAAGAATCAGAATGATGTGATGTTGCTGGTGTTACACAAACGATTCCTCCCATGGCGTGGAAATAACCATAACCATCAATGGTACGTACGTTGTAGTCTGCATTATCAAAAACAAATTGAATGTTAGCATTGGTATCAAACACGGCAGGTGCATTCTTGCACACGGATGTCTCATACAATACTGTTTCCTTATAGGGCATGGCATTCATAAATTAGCAAGAATGTCTAGCAAGGATATTAATTCATATAGTCTTTGAAGTTGAGTCTGCTGGTCGGATAAACCTCCTTAGCCTTTATTACAATAATCTAAACAACCTAAGTTCCAGGATTTCCCCGACCACATAGCAGAAATCAATTACTTTAAATAAAAGTTAATTTAATTTAATGCTGTTTAACAACTATATGTGCTTATTTGGATATATTTCATTGGGTTGTAGCAATGGGGCACTCATGAAGTAAGCCAAATTAAATGTGTAACTTCAAAACCACAAAACAAAAATGGGCTCCTATACCCACAAGGGGGCGAGCCGAAAAATTTGTAAATAGCTTGAAGTAATGAGCGCTCATAAATCGGTGATATATGTAGGGTCAAATAGATCAGTTGCAAATACACTACATAATTGTAATTTCTTCTTAAAAGGAGTAGAAATAAACGAACAGACAGAACTCACAGTTTTCCGATGACAAACACGACAAAGCAGTGCCAATTTCCTTTCCTGGAAATCCTCGCAGACTCGCAGTCAAATCGTAGCATTAGGCGATTCCCTCCACCACCAACAATGCTGCGCTGATACTTGCATGCCTTTGGAAAACCCCAGGGTATCCACTGCTACCCTGGACACAAATTGCATACAGTTACTACTCGTAAATTGTATTAAAAAACAGGGCACGCCTGGTCGATATCTGTCTGTAGTTCGCTCCCCCGCAGTCCATGCCAGAGTCCACCCAGCTCGGGTCCGGTCAAAACACTCTGCCTTCCCCTCTCCACTTCTCTCATTCGCCACCAGCTGTGGTACTTTACCCATAGGCGCGCACTTTAAAAAGTTCCTTACACAAAAATAACAACACTTTAAAACTAACACTTTTAAAACAGAAAAATTTAGATTGACTAGAGTTTAGATAAAAGTGTAATACCTTTAAGAAACCAATAGTTAACACGATTTCACGCATGAAATCTAATACTTTTGTATTATATTTGACTACAATATTATCAAACTAACAACATATTAAAACCAAAGAACTTATCGAGAACAAAAAGTGGTAACTTTTAAATGTGCCAGCTAGCTCCCAAATCCAATAAATGTACATATATTTTTGTTTTAAATGTATATTAGTGTGACTAACTAGTGTCACAACGTGTTACGCTAAGTCCAAGACGTATCGGATATATGAATGATCAAAATCGTGTTGCAGGAATAATGGAGTGCTGAATTGCCAAAGATTTCTTATTTTTTTGTGTATTAGGAGTAATAATCTTTTTTCGCAGGACCCTTTATTATCTTATCTATCAAAAGTGAGAGTGTTTCGGGGACTAAGTTATCTCCGCCCAATGAAATATAATTTACTGATGGGTAACAACTGATGTCATATGCCCTTGACCTGACATCTTCTCTTATTAAAATAGCAGCTGTTTCAATTATTCTCTTCCTTTCATCCAGTAAATTAATTTTCTTTTCAATGTACCACATACTTGTAAGTAAATTTGTGTTACTCCAGAGAAGCATACAATGCATTTCGTTCCAGGTTGTTTGGTAAAGGTAATTGCTGATTTGTATTTATCTTGCAGCTATTTTTTCAGTTAACTCTTCCCATATGCTGGCGATGATGGGTACAGTTCTTGAACAGTATTTACTAGCTCACCAAGTGTATACTGGCATTCACTCTTATCTTCTAGTATCTTACAAAGTTGACTGAAAGATGCAGCTTTATCTGAGACATCAAAATGCTTGTACACTGTAAAAAATTTTCTCCGTCGATTTACGGAATTTCCGGTAAAAATTTCTCCAGATACCTCCGTGAATTCAAGGAAACTTATTTCCTAATCCAACAGAAGTTTCCGTAAAACAGTTTCATCACACGGAACTGAGCCATACTTACATGTCTATAATGTACCAATTGCATTTCTACAGATTTGCAGATTTACCTGTAATGTTATTAAAATATATCCTTGATATTTACAGCTCTCTAACCTAAACATTTTCGATTTTTTTCCATGTAAGTGTCCGCAGCAGACTTATGGACATATTACGTATGATTCCGTAGTGTATAGACATTTCCGTATTTTACTTTTACGGACACTATTTCCGTTTATTAACGGTACATTTCCGTTAAAATTTATAACAGTGTACAAGAGAGTATTTCAAGTGGTACCGAATGCCAGTGGAATTTTTAGTACGTTACTAAGGAGTACTAAATAACAGTTGCTAAAATCTCTCACAAACATTAGGTGGCACTGTTAGAAATAATTTTCGTTGTTTTACGGAGAAGTGCTAGTAAGAAATTCCCCAGAAGTGTCCGTTAATTTACGGAAGGCAACTAGCTCCACTTATGGAAACTCGCATATTTATGTGACTTCTTTAGGATGCAGGCGCAATAATGCGTTCGGTTATTTATTTAGTTTCTTCTCGCAGTTTTACATATGTTTAATTAATGAAACATAATTATATATAGCTGTGTTACAAAATAATGTTTCCGTTAATTAAACAGACGTTTCCGTAAGATTGTCCGTAAATTCACGGAAATTTTTAACAGTGTATTATGGAGCTGTTCCTCGTAAAGAAGAGCGAAGACGACTAAAATGGGCATAACACTGACGACGATAACGGGCTTCAGCTGCTACCGAGTCGGCTACAGTAGTAAGTCTGATCTTTTCTTGATTACCCCACATACCACCACGCTTCTCTGCAATATCTCTTATTTTGTCAAATATTAGTAGTGTTGATGGAACATTGAAAGCCTCTCCGTGACGGTATTTGTGTTCAACATCCACATATTTTCCACAAAATAAACATAAAGTTTTGAAATCAAAATTGGGTGAACGAGGCACACTTAGTTTTCGCACTTGTTCGACATTTTTTGTCTGTTGTACTCTGCGTGTGTAGTTATTGCGACACTGTACATAAACAGTAATGCAATCTTTACCATAAAGGAGTAAGGAAAACTTGTCTTTCTTCAGTTTGCTATATTATTTTATGATATTTATTCCTTTCATGCCTCCTGTCACGAGGCCTCCTTCAATGTTAGTAACATTATAAAATTAACAAATAAAGCACTTTATTATAATTGCTGTAAATACGTATGGTCACACTAAAAAACTAAGGAACACGGAAACATATAAGTTTATAGTTTCTTGTCAACGCGAATCGCTGGCAGTAGCTAATAGTAAACATCATGCTTCACTCCACGGAAGGCTGTCAACTAGGCAGTATCCAAATGCTTTTTGTTAGTTGAAGGTTCATCATACCTGAAATAAATTCCATGTCATTATCAGAAGTGTTTTTCATAGCATATCTATATCAATTTCCACATTAACATAAAGAACTCATAACTCTAT
The DNA here is from genome assembly GCA_003012365.1 of Medauroidea extradentata. Classification (NCBI taxonomy): domain Eukaryota; kingdom Metazoa; phylum Arthropoda; class Insecta; order Phasmatodea; family Phasmatidae; genus Medauroidea; species Medauroidea extradentata. The sequence goes on along the minus strand of PNEQ01048281.1, from coordinate 26,762 downwards.
AGTTTTGTAATGATAACAAGTTACTGTTCCCGTTAAATATGACACGAAGGAATGTCAAAAAACCACCAACTCCAGAGTTACAGAAAAATCAATTTCTCTAGCACTATAAAGATACGGTGTACATATGCAGCTAAAATGTAAACACTCACACATTTATTGACCTTAAAAGGAACAATCATTTATAACAATTGCAACCATACATTATGCCACAAAATGTACGTAAAGAATTAACACCAATAGGACTCTATATCCAGTATAGGGGAATATTTTCTACAATTTTGATTGCTGCCGACAGTAAATGAAACTAAGAAAGAAATAATTACATGTTCCTCAGAGGATTTTTTCTGCTCTATAACTTTTATTATAGGACGTTTTTCAATTTAGCTAATGGTTTAGCCACAAAATGCAAAACGTAAAAAAAAAAAAAAAAAAAAAAAAAAAAAAAAAAAAAAAAAAAAAAAAAAAAAAAAAAAAAAAAAAAAAAAAAAAAAAAAAAAAAAAAAAAAAAAAAAAAAAAAAAAAAAAAAAAAAAAAAAAAAAAAAAAAAAAAAAAAAA
>PNEQ01048281.1:0-26106 GCA_003012365.1 Medauroidea extradentata | reverse complement strand
TCAGGTAAAAGAGAATTAAACAACATACTAAGCACACAATAATGAACACAAAGAAAAAAAATTAATGCTGTAGGTCTCTCCGTTGATTTTTTATGGAGCATTATTGTCAACATGGCATTAAATTCAACATGGCGGACGTTTTCTCCAATAACTCGTGATTCCCAAGGGGGATTATTTGGGACTTCTAGTATGTTATTAAAAGATATCAAATGAAGAAGTTCTGAAAATTTCAGCTTATTATTCCAAATTTGGGGATAAAACTCTAATTGCACTGGACTATAAGGAAGGTCTCGGTTATGCACAATGGTAAATTCGAAAAGTTGTGTTTTTTGCTGGACGGGATCAACAGAAGGCACAAGTGTGTGCAATACGTGAAGTAAGTGAAGGCCATGGTGGCAGACTCATTTACGTGTTCCTATGTGAACGACTTTTTTTTTTTTGCAAAAGCTGCAGGTAAGGTAATTGGTCCTTACGTCTCGTCAACAGCGAGGTCATTAGAGACGATGACACACAACTCTACACAATGACAGGAGCTGGGAGAGGAGTCGGCCATGGCCTTTATTTTGGAACCATCCCAGCATTCGCCTGGAGCGATTTCGGGAAACCATAGAAAACCAAAATCAGGATGACCGGATCCCGGGGTTCGAACCCAGATCCTCTCGAATGCGAGTCTAGCGTGCTACCGTTGCGCCATCTCGCTCGGTAGTAAACTATGTATTCTAGTGATTATCGGAAAGTGGAAGTTTTATGTTGGTTAGACTGTACTGTTCTGAAAGGCAAAATAAATGTTCGCTACACCAACACCACTGGGGTTCTAGTTAATAAGAGTGTGGCCACGCCTGTTGTTTCCATGAAGGGGAGAGTTTTGAAGAACGATTTCTTGACGGGTCAGAAACACTTATCATTAAGCTCAAAATTGTAATTTTACTCCACGTGGTTTCTGACATTCAGTCAAAGTTCCGTTTTGAAATTCGATTTTCAAGGGTGAATTTCTCACTTACGAATTTCTCTAGAGTAAAACTGCATTGTAATTTTTGATAAGGTTTGTAACACGAGTTATGAGACACCCTGAATATTCAAGTATGTCGCATACATATAATTATAGCTATTTAATGCCGGCTGATAATGGTGAACATTTGTGTTTAGTTGACTTTTCAGGTACGAACTCCATCCTGCAGGGTATTCAAAATGTGTGTTCACGTACGCACACATTTATATTTGACACTAAGTCATAAAATTAGATCTGTCCATATTGAATGTCTAATAGAAGCGAGCTGTTTGTGAGAAGACGGCACGTTTTTTCCGTGATTTCCTCCTAGAGGCGAGGATACGGCAAAATACGCGCATCTGGTTCGCCCTTATCTCTTCAGCAAAATACGACAGTCATACGGAGCCCTAATAAAGGAAGGATGCTTCATGATAATGAAACTTTCTGCGACTCAAAAATGTCTATTAATGAACGTGAAATATATATTTTTAACTCATACGTTAAGTTCACCTGGGCTACACCAACCACTTCATCCCAATCAGCACATTTTGCGTGGAAAAAAAAAATGTATTATGGGAGTAAAATAGTGATATACAGAAAGTATACAAGAATGCGTCATGATTTGTGACTCACTAAATTTTAAACCAGCAATTGTACCTATCAGTCTTAACATGTTTAGCATATGCGTGACTGTGAAATGTAAGCAATCATACGCAGTAAATTTCACGAAACATTTGACGAATACTATGAGATAAACAACTAAAAATTACGGATTTCAATGCCGAATAGCATTTCAACAAAATGTAATTGCAGGCACAACTAAAATATGAACCTTTAGATTAATAACTCAATTTAATTTGTAATCTTTGTGAGGAAGGAAAAAAACTTATAAGTTTTCTATTTGACACTTCTCAATAAACGTAGCAAATTAGAAGCTTAATCCTTATCTGGAAGTTGTATCGCTACATTTTCTTTATCAACCAAACATTACAATTTGTGTCTAGAATAAATGTTTTTAAGTAATTTGCCCAAGATCGGAGTTAGTTTTTGCATCGGCTAAAGAAATGAAATATACAGTAGATTATAAAAATGCACGTTACCAATGGGCATATCATACTAACCAATTAACAGTTAAAGAGTGTTTTTAAATTTTTAGGAACTATAATGTCTCTGACTGTTTCTATTTAAAGCATAGTGTCAGAAAGATACAAAATTCGACACGATTCTAATTTTATTCCGAAACAATATTATAGTCTAAGCTACGTAACTTTGAGACTTCCTCTTTCCTCTCCATAGAAACGCTGCTTCAGTACAATATAAATCTCACACGTAGCCCTAGTTTTAAGGTTAGCTGTCAAACACAAAACTTCGTAGCTTCGCCATATGTTGAATATACGACTGCATTATACGATTTGGCATTATGGCCCGGGAAAGGGGGGGGGGAGTTAAATTAAGGGAGAGAGAGAGGGTATGGAAAGAAGGAGAGAAAGAAGATAGACAATATAGACAATAGCGAGCATGAGTACTGCTTGAAGAATCTCTTTCACAATTACACGCAAGGAAATTATTGCCTTTTTGATGTACCAGCGTTTAGATAAATATTTCGCACTCTAACATAACCAAAGAAGCACTTTATAAACCCAGAAACTTCATGAATTTATTTTAGTAGAAAATAGATCATGCATTCTTGTACACGTGAGTTAGATCACATTCACAGTTTCTTAGACTTGTCTTCGACAACACTGAACAAGTAGGAAACCTGCATGAAAACACTCACGGATTCAGCATGACTTTAGAAATTGTTATTGTAACAGTCCATATAGTACCGATAGCTAAACTAGATAGTTGTTCTAATTTTATTTTTAATATTACACCTTCATTTGTTGTGAAATTTAGGCTTCCTTATTTTCTTAAAATTAACCACGTGTACAATTTTAACATAATTTCAAGTGTGATTTTACATTTTGTATAATTTACACCTTTCAGTACAGGAATGCTACAAGTGCACTAGTATAAATGAGCTCAATTAAAATAATATAAATCAATGGTATTTAATTTAAATGTTTGCTAATTATGGTAACAAGTAATATCATTAATTATCATACACGTGGAATAAAATGTACATAAATAGAAGGAAAACGAAAAAAGAGTCAAAACAATTGACATTGGCAAACCATTAACTTCTACTAGGCCTGCTTCAGATGTTTGTATGATCCCGTTAAACAGCTGACTTTTGTTTAAAACTGATACAATTTTCATTAATTTTTAATTATCCAGCAAATAATTCCAAAAGCGGATGCCGGAGACCGTACACGACCGAGAAAAGTATTTGGATTTACGATTAGTAGGGCCAGGAACTTTTCGCGAAAAGCTTTTTGTCCCGTTTGGTTTCAGTACCCTACGTGCACATAATCAGTAGAGACCCTTGTTTTTCGCCTCACTTTGTTTCCGTGCCTCACGTGCACATCTGCAGTTCTGCTTCGTGGTCAGCGATTGATATTTTAGCTGTCACGAGCCATGAGTATCTACCAGTAAATCATAGACGTGTGGTGTTGCAGGAAAGTTTTTGTGATTGGCTCAGTCAAATGAGATACGGCTCTTCACACAGACACGCTGCCAATAACCATGAAGCAGAATTGCAGATGTGCACGTAAGGCACTGAAACAAGCTGGGGTATCATTATTTTCGCGAAAAGTTCGTCGCCCTAATGATCAGGATATAATAAGTTATATCGTTTCACAAAAACATATGTTGTGCATTGTACCTATTAACAACAGTACTTCTTCTTAATGCATACACTCTAAAAAATAGTTCGTAAATTTACCAGACGTGTGTATAGGAGCGCTAAGAAAGTAGGCATGGTAGAATAGTTTCCCAGACATCCTTGGTAGCACTCCTAAACCTAATTATAAAACAGTCAAATGTCACTGAAGATACCAGACTTGTATTGTAACAACTGTAAAAGTGTGCGTATTTAAAAGGTGGAAGTATGGTAACTGTCCCATATTGCGTCTGGGATAATAACTTCCTAAACATTTGAGGAAGTTTTTTTACAGTGTAGATCAGTTTAAGTTATCATCGGATTGTCCACAACGTCCACTACGCCATGTTCCAAAACGACCCGAAACTGGCAAAAGACCAATTGTTCCAAAGTTGGCCTTCTCCCGCAGAGCAATGTCTACAGTATGCGTTTTAACAGGAGCAGAAGAACCTTTGTCTTGAACAATCATAATACATTTTATATTAGTTTGTTGCCTTTGCAAAGGATCATTTGAAAACGGACTGCCATATGGCTGCGAGATAAACTGCTCCAGCGAAGCTGTGGGGACTTCTGTTTTCGTAAAACAATCTCGGAGAGTCTGAGTCAAGTGCTAGTGTCACTGTTGCGATACACTTCTCCCGTGACTAAATGTATTTAACGTTTACGAACGATACAGTTGTAAGGCATATATCAACACGGCGGGGTTGAAAGAGGAACTGACGAAACGGGGGAATGAAAAACTGCAGATTGATTCAGGGAGGAAGGTTAAGGCGGCAGGCGTGTACATGGTCAACATAAATCGTGCCGCGGATTGCCCCCATTGAGACAGGCGACAAGGACACATGGCGAGGTATCGACTGCGGACGAATAATCGATTGCTGGAGCGCACGACCTGTGAATCAATCTGCGACTATCTCTCTCGCACAACGGGCCCCAGCAATTTATCTGAGCGTCGTGATGGCCGGGGTCCATTGTACCGAGACGAGGGGAGATTGTGCGGATCTCGGAGGATGCTGCGCCGATAATGATGCGGTCATTGGCGGCGAGCTGCTGTCCGCACGAACGACTGTCGCCCTCACTGTTATTTCTCTGCCGTCAGCGGCCTTCTGATCTCGAAGAGACAATTAAGTACGCACACCGGCCAAGATCCGACAAAGAGACACGATCCGGCGATTATTCTGTCCTTGCCATCAAATCCCATGGCTATTATCGATAATTTTCTGGGAACCGTACCACACTATTCAATCAGGAAAGTCATCGCAGTTTTTCTAAGAAACGAACGTTGAACCAGTTCTTACCAGATGTATTGTATTCGTCTCAAGTATCAATTTACAAAGGAAAAAATGCTATACTCTTAAATATAGTGTAAATAAAGCTACATTATTGTAATGTTATTACTACTGACGTTTCATCTTTAGAGAATACTAATCTTGGCTCTTTGCAATGTTATACTGATAGAACAATGACAGATAAGAATTTTACATGCAGGAAAGTTGTTAAGGGTGATCACGTGGCAAAATTTCATATTTTTATATTTGCACAACATAGTGCTCGTTTTATAGAGGTTACTCTTGTGACTACAATTCCTCCTTGAAATAATTTTTTAGCTCTCATAGTTTTCCCATACTGGCATGTCAAAGTCAGAATTTTCAAGTTACGAGAACATAGGAATAACTAACCAAGTGAGATACTCAAATTGAATAATTTGCACTGAAACCAGATCTTATAGGCCATGTGCTAAAAAATTTAAAAACGCACAAAGAAATTATTTTGTGCTTTTTTTAAATCCGAAAACTATGGAAATTTACGTCATTTATGTCAATTTTTAAAATAGACAAAAGGACTATGTTGCGTGTTTTTTTTAATTTTTTAGCATATTGCTCATAGTGTAAAATTTCAGTGTAAATTATTTCATTCGGGTAAGTCACTCGATTTTTTTGTTATTCCTATGTTCCCGTAACTTGCAAATTCTGACTTTGTAATGCCGCTGTGAGAAAACAATGAGATAAAATATTATTACAAGGGGAAAATGTAGCCACAAGTATCGTCCATAAAACGAACACTATGTCGTGCAAATACAAAATTATTAATTGTTATCACGTGAACACCCTTAAGATACACGTACAAATTTTTGTAAGTTCTCATTATGACATTTGATGTCGTCAGGCATAACTAGATTGATCACGTTAAATGAAAAGCAATACGTATCAGCCTGGAATGATGGCTGTTCTTATAAATCAGAGATTAGATATTTTTTTGTTATTTTTTTACGTTGACAAGACATCGTTTCTAATTTCGTTCACTTTTTGTAATTCGTGCGTCGTAATTTTTGTTGCTTTTTGACTACTGTTTTCGCTCTCGTAAGATAATTCATATATATTTCAGCTGCTTCCCGTTACAAAATATTGGTGGATACTAAGGTTACAACAATTTCAGAAAATCGTTTAAATTTTTATCTATGCCTTGTCGTGCTGAAAATACTGAGGGAGCACGTCGTTTTGCCTAAAATCGTTTTGCCTAAACTTGATTTTTTAACTCCGTTTTGCCTAAAGTCATTCTGCCTAAAGTTGTTTTTGCTAAAATCGTTTTGCCTAAATTCGTTTTGCCTAAAACAATGTTGCCTAAAGTCGTTTCGCCTAAGCTTTAGGCAAAACGACTTTAGGCAAAACGACGTGTACTCAATACTGATACGTCCACTGAAACAGACGTCTTCAACACAAGACGGAGAAACCCAAGGAGATAGGGACCAACGCCTCTTAAATAATGTCTTTCTAAGTAAACCTGAAAATTATACAGAAGTAAGTATCAAAGAAGAAGGTAAGGGGCAATCCCGGCTCAAAGTGTGATGAGTACAGACCTGAAAAATTCGCGTTTTCTGTTAGGCACAAGCTAGAATTCCAGCAACTGTACGTTGTTGCCACTTTCGCGATTGGATCTTGACTTATTTGACATCTCGTGTAAGTCGCTCAGGCAATAACAAGTATGTAACTGAACGCACGCCTATTTCACCATGTCAGCGAGCAGCTAATGAACAGTTACGATATGCTACATTTCACATATATTCATGGAGGCTTGCCTACTGGTCAGTGAACCCGCGATTTTTTCCGGTCACAAGTGAGAGTGGTGGAATTGTGAGCGCACTGATAACCCTTCAGTTCGTAGTTGGTTATTTTATTTTTTCTCTTAAATTCCCTAATTTCCCTCGCAATTTTCGTGATTTTCCTCGCATTTCCTATCCTCCTTCAAAAATTTATGTTTTTTTAAATTTTCCGGTTCCTTTAAAATCTACCTTTTTCTTGAAAATTTCTTTTCCCCTCCCCACCCTAAAAATCTTCAAAATATACCCTACTCAATGCGGAAATATCCACAAGAATCCACCACCTTAATCGACCTAGTTAAGTACGAGGTGACTATAGTCATAAATTGCCTCACCACGGCCTACCTTCTCAAAGCTACTTTAGTGTCACGTTACGTTAGGTGTCGTATTGAGACTGTCCAATGGCATCATTACCAAACATTTTAACAATATATATATTTTTAATGTAATATGTAATTAGTTTTCTTACATTCTTTTAAGTATTTGTGGTAACCTAATTTTATAAAAGTACTGTGTATATTATACTAATTTCATTTCAATTTTAACATTTTACTAAACATTTTTTTTTGCAACTTTATGGTTTCATAACTTTAGAAGTGTCATTGAATTAGCCATTTTTTTCTTTTTCATTCCTCGCCCAAGCATTCAAACGTTTTTAGTATTGTATCCAAAAATTTATCAGAATTATTTTATCATGCATAAGAACCGTAAAATATTTTTAAGCTTATCAAATCTGACTCGTATGCAATTTAAAAATTATACGTTCAATATTACATACGACATTTTGTTAGTTACTCATCGATTAATCTATTTGCCTCTCCAACCACACAGGCATATAAAAAAGTTTTCAATAGTTCATTAATGATATTATTTAAATACATATTTTTAATTATTACGTATTTCACATTACGCATGATGGCATTTGGCCGCATACCTATACACGGTCCCCTAACCCCGATCAGAATTAATTATGTAAGCACAACTTTTTTTTATTTCTAGCTTCATTTATAACACGTACGGTGTTAAGAAATTAATTTATTTATATAAGCAATGTTTTCAGTAAAATCAATGCACTCCTACTTGCAAATTCATAAAAGATATTCGAAATATGTACTTTATTTTTTCGATCGATTGAGGTACGGTCATCTATATAATGTGACATACGTTTATAAATAGTAATATTATTTACATTTTTTCTGTTTTAAAGGTATTTAATTTTCGTCTGAGATTCGGTAAAAATAACCCGTTGTTTTGTAGGGGAAATTAGTAGCGTTGCTTAGGCATTCCCACGATACGATTATTTTTTAAGTATAAAAGGGTTATTATTAAACACATTCAGATGTGTTCTCTGAAGTTAGGTTGTGTGGAGCAGCAGTATGGTGTAACCCAGTCTGCCGACCTGAGCGCCGTCCCTGCAAGACAAATGATTCCGATTGCTGATCAATTTCCTCACCACATCCCCCTCTACAACCCCTCGACAATCACGCATATGAATTCCTGATGGCTAGAGTCCGGTAGTTTTCACGAAAAGATTTTTGCAGCACTTTGTTTCAGTGCCTTACGTGCGCACCTGCATCTCTGCTTTGTGGTCAGTGATTCGATGCCGTAACACCCAGCGTCTGGAGGTTAAACCCGCAAATCACAGACGTGATGTGTCGCAGTTATCCGTGTACTGATTAGCACAGTCAAATGAATAACGACTCTGCACAAAAACACTCTGTCAATAGCCATGAAGTTGAGCTGCAGGTGCACGAGACACTGAAACAAAGTGGGGCAAAAATCTTTTCGCAAAAACTTGAGTCCATGCCGGTTAGTTTTAAAAATATTTTATTTTTATTTTTAATAAGCAGCCTAATACGGATATAAAAAAAAAGCTAAATTTTTTCATACCAGTATAAATCGATTTTAACCCTAATTACTTTCTCAGCGAGTAACTATACAGATTTTTTTCATTTTTACATTCCACAAATTGGGAATTGAAAATAAGTGGAAATCAATGAAAACGTATTTTTGAGAGTGGACTATGAAAAGAAAAAAATTATTCAAGATGTAGTTTCTTTAATTTAGAAATCAGCACAGGTAAAATGAAATTATTTTCGGATTCATAATAATTACAAAAAAAAAAAAATATCAGAAGACTGCAAAATAGTTGCTAATTAGTCATTCAACGAAATTTCCTTTTAATTGATGAATTAGCAATACTCATCGTACAGTTTGACTTGAAAAATTACATTGCATAGTAAAACCGATTCGGCCGCTAGAAAATAGGCTTTAATGTGAAATGGTGAACTTGAAAATGGGTTTACACATATGTTAAGTTATTTAATTGTTATTCCCAAATAGACTTCATTCAAACGCTTTGAGCAATTTTCAAATAATCTTGTAACGGTTTAGATAGGTGGACACCTTAAGAGTGCGTGATAGATAAATAAACGCTGAAAACATCAATTGATTTCTACGCTATTCTCGAAGCCAATATGAAAAAAATACTCAATGACAATCCTAGGTAATGGTAATTGAGAACTTTATGAGTAAATATTTATGCAGCATTTCTAATTCGTTACGCGTGATCTCTTGCACCGGAGTTAAATGCATGAGGTTCCGGCGTCAGCGATTGAGCCTCAGAAGTTCGTAACACTGGAAACCACTTTGTTTAAAACGTTGGCTAAAACTATTGTCTAGGACTGCTATTATTTAATTTTCGCAAATTGGCTTCAAGAAACCTACGGTTATAGATTAATGTGTTTAGCGTTGAATTATGTACCACGCCCTCTTAAGAGTTATTGGACGCTAAGAATTGTTTTACGTTTGAGGCACGGAAACGAGGAAGGCAGTAAGTCGAATATAACTAAGGAAAGGAATAATTCGCGAGTTCAACTACCGGCATGCTAGAATCCACTATCCTACGCATACTTAAGCCCCATATATTCGTTCATTGTCGGTTGTTCCAGTGAGTAGCAGCTAGTGGACAAATGACCGGGGCTTGTGTATAAATAGGACAATGGATTCTAACACACATGACGTTGAACTCGCGAAATATTCATTTCCCTAAATAGAACACGTCCGTCAAACACGTCATCGCTTCTAGTCGCGAAGGACTAAACAAGCTTGCAGAGTTTTCGTAGAAACTGTTTTTCCAGTTTGGACTTGTTTAATTTTGTGGAAAGTTTGTGGTAAAGTCCAATTCAGGTTTCTATGGTTTAGTTTTACGGTTACGATCGATATTTTCTCAGCTACAGCAGCGTGGTAAAGTAATTTTTAGCAATTTTAGGGAGCTTGAGAATGTTTTTTTTATTAGAGTACGTATCATAGGGACACAGTTTTAAGTGTGTCTCCTTTTCTTAGATAAAGGTATCAGGAACATTTTTGACAGTTACACAAAAAAAAAGGTATTTCGTTCCTAGCTACAACACGATTGACGCGCCAAGTCTACTAACTTTTAACGAATATAAATTATTTTATTCCTGAAGGGTTGTTGGTTTTCATTACGTATGTTTGGCGAAATAAAATAAAAATCAGTGTAATTGTAATTTGGGCTTTGGATCTCTTGGTTGAAGGAGGGGTAGGGGAAGCAAAGCAACTAAAAAAAAAAGTTGTTACACTTAATGACGTTTTATATTACGTGGACCCATACAATCATAACTTTGCTCGACGGAATTATATAATGATGCGTTTTCTGACGTCCAGAGCGTTCGGGACTGAAGTACCCCTTCCTCCCCCCTACCCCAATAACCGTCAGATCACGGTCGCTTGATTGGCCGCTGTCAGCTGTGCCATCAAACCATTGGCGAGAATTACACTCGTTAGGGCGCAGTTTTGTGGAGCGCAAGGCGGTGGTTATCGGGCGTCTCGGCGAGGTGGCGGGGGAAATTAGCGATGGGATGGTGATAGGGTGGGGGTGAGGGTGCTCCCACCCGGGGTGGTAACCATCGGGTGTCGGGTTTTTAATTCCCCACCCCTCGCCCCGCGGCCACGCCTGTAATGACGGGTGGCCAGCCAACGCACCGGGCCGTGTTGTTTTTTCCCCGCCGAGGCGTTGGCACGCCTGCCTCACGGGTGCGCTTGGCTACCGGGCCCTGCTCCCGATAAAACCAACACCTAACTTCCCCCCAACCCAACCACCGCCCCATCGACACCATCCCAAACTTCAGTGCCCCCATTACCAACTCCACGGCTATGAAACGACTCCTACTAGATAGGCTTCTCTCGCCCGAATCTAACGCCCAAATATCCCACTGCCATTCACGTCAATACAATAAACGCTACTTGAAATTACCCAACGTGCTTTCCGCTGACAAGTTAAAGGGTAGGTTTATAATTGAAAACTTCAGCATTGATTTATGCACCATGACGTACGGTATACGGAAGACATGAAAGCGCGTTGCTCGGTGCGATAGTTTCCATTAGAATTTAGCTGGATGTGTGCGTGGGTGAGGTGAATGAGAGTTAGATAGGGACCCTTGTTTTTCGTGAAAATAATTTTCCCCCAGTTTGTTTCAGTGCCATACGTACACATCTGCCATTTTGCTTCGTGGTTATTGGCAGCATGTCTATGTGAAGAGTCGTATCTCATTTGACTGAGCCAATTACAATGACGTTCCTGCAACACCGCACATCTCTGATTGGCCTGTAGAATCCCAAGGCTCGTGAGAGTTAAAATATCCAATCACTGGACACGAAGCAGAACTGCAGATGTACACGTAAGGCACTGAAACAAAGTTTTGTCAAAATTGTATTCGCAAAAAACAGGGTTTATTTTGTTTTCAGTTTTGAAGCCCCATAGACTAATTTTTTTAAAATGTATTATCACAACGTTATCATCGACAAATTATTTGACATATTCTTGGTAAACTGCTTGATATAAATAATTATGGAATATTTCATTTATTTGTCATGAGGAATCATTGCAAGAGAATTATAAGTACATTGCAATCTGATATCGACAAGTCATTCTGAAAATTAAGATAAGTAAAGAAGATTACACACGTATTTCAAAAATAATTATTTTTAACGTTTCACCAAAAATAACAATATTTAACATATTTTAGTTAGTGGTTCTAATCGAAAATGTTTATAAACCTTTGAAATAAATAGGCAGGCTAGTGTTAAAATTACCAATGAAAAATAATGTTTTACACTTCTATATATTTCCGTTTCCAGGACAACATTTTTCACTTAAGGCCTCACTCTTTAGTATAGCAGTGGTTCCGAAAATATTTTTTTAACGCAAATGAATGCATATATCAAAAATTCATTCTGGCAGTTTTAACACTTATATATCATCGTCTGTATATGAATTTTTCTGTTGCAATACACCAAACGGATTTTTAGATTTTTGCCTTTGAAATATCACATATTTTGTTGTCAAAATAAGCCAAAATGAAGCAAAATATTTTTTCCTAGCAAACGGTACATTATTTTAAAAACCGCTCTAGCCAAATTGTGTATTGTATGACTATACACAGTGTCAATTTTTTTTCAAAACATTTGGTTAAAACATATTTGAGTAATTTGCAATTGTTTGAAATAAATGAAAGATCATGGCCTTAAAGGGACGTAGGTTAGTATTAAAACATACTTCGGTTCAAATAGATCCAGAACCACTAAGTGACGCACTGCCTGTTAGAGTAATAGTTCTAATTATATATATATATATATATATATATATATATATATATATATGTGTGTGTGTGTGTGTGTGTATGTATGTATGCTATGTTCTCCCTTCAAGAGGGATAATATTCCAGTTTTGTGTTTGACTTTTTATCGTAGTTTTTTCGTTTCGTTTTGCTGATCCGTTTTCATAGTTTCGTTTTCGATCTTTTGTGTGTTCCAGTCTTCGACATTTTGATATAAAGTCGGAGAAGAGAGCCCAATTAAATTCTCAGCATCGTACATGAACATTGCCATTGCATAAAAAACAGCAGCAGCTGTAATACTGATATTCACAAACCACACATATTTTGAGAAAACATTGCAGGGACGTAATTTACAAAAAATTAGCCTAATACACGTTTCACGAATAAATTACAGCTAATTTTAAACTCCTGTCCTGTCAAAACACGAATCGGTTTTACTGTCCCAGGAATACGTAATAGCAGCGTGGCAGGTCAGCTGCTCAGGCCCGAAGTTTTCCGAACAGCCTGTAGAGTGCGATAGTGTGGGATACGTAATAAATATGCGCAATTTTGTCGTCATTCGACACTTGTGGGCACAAGTTAATTGCGGGCACGGCCGAAGCCCGTTAAAACGAGAAAATCGATCCGCCGGTTTCCAGGGTGTTATCCAAACGAGCGAATTAAAATATTTCCTCAAAGTAGCACGGACGTGCGTTACATAAATATTTAATGCTCGTGGGCCATAAATCTTGGAACCTGTTTGGTTGGCAACCGTGCGACAGCCATCCCTTGAGGGAACGAGCACAGTTTGAGACAAGTCCAGATATGGGATAGCAATTACTGCAACTGGTACAATTCTACAGTAGTTGTTCGTGTCCATTGCGTTGATTATTATTCTCATCGACTTGCGGAAAACTATGTCATTTACTGCGAAACCTGAATATGTTAAGGTGGCCACCTGATTAAACGTATTCTGCGCGTTCGAGGCCTGGAAGGGCGGAAGTGTTAAGGACGACACAGTGCGTGCATCACTGCTCAACTTAGCCTCTTAGGCGTAATTCACTGAACTGGCGTACAGTCTTCTTTCTTCGTGTCTACAAGACAATCAGTGGTATATATTATTGTGTCGATAATATTAAAGGTACAGGAGTAATATACAAGCCTACACATTAAAAAAAAACTCTCTGCCAAGATTTTCATACCTCAAAAAGATCACAAAAATGAAAACTAAATTTTTCGCCATTTTTTCCGGCTTTGTGAAAAGAAACCTCAAATTCACGGAGGAATAGAAATGTGTGTACAGTGATAAGCGTTACTTGATTACCATTCCTAAACGATAATAAATTATACATGCAGACGAGTTTCCGAATAATCTAGTAACGACCGAAGCATTGCAAGCCGTTCACTGGCCTAAGAAGGCGGCCAGCTTAAGGGTGTTTAAGAGGGGCAAAAAATCTTAATTTTATATTTGTGTGAAACAGTGTTAGTTTTGTAGACGTTAATTGAGAGTACATTTTCTCGTTCTTAAAAGCCTCAAACATCAATGAACATAATGAAATGAAAAATAAATATTACATTGAAACTTTTTGTCACGGACTACTACTTAACACGTTTTAAAATCTGTTACAAAATATTTTTGTATTTAGTAAAATTCTGAAATTTAAAATTTTTTGACCACTTTTCTAGATTTTTTAAATACCAAAATTAATTTATAATGAATTTTAAAACATGTCCAGTAGTGGCTCATAATATGTACTTTCAACGTTTTATTTTTCATCTCACTGTGTCCATTGGTTTATACGGCTTATAAGTACGAAAAACATACAAAATTTTACTTTGAAGTGACGTTATGGGAAAACTGGGTAAGCTAATAATTTTTTTGTTTGTAGTAAAAGTTAGAGTAAAATAAATATCATAAAAACCTCCATGAAATAATACATAATAATTATATGTGCCATGTTTCATAGTGATCAGTCATATGGTGTCCGAGTTTATCAATCTCATATACACTAATAGGCCGTTCAAGATAAAGCGAGCACTGCATAAAGTATTATCTTTACTTATTTATTTATTTTAGAATTAATATTATAATTAATTCCCAAATGAAAATCTGTTCCAGGAAGCTTAGCAGGTGATCTTGTTTCTCCTATCTAAAGTTGCTGGAAACTGGGGCAAAATACTTGGCTGAGGTGTAAGCTTGCATAACAAATAATTCAGTGACGCCTTGAATTCCCTCCACACGTGACCGTTGCTGGTGATGCCATATGTATATTAACAAATTATAACAACACCTGAGCAGGGATAGATAAGATCAACTGTAGAATATTGCACACAAGTACTAGCTAACACACCAATAGCAGTCCAACAAATCGTGGGTCAAAGCGACAATTGCTATGAGACCTTAAAGATGCTGAATGTAATGTCATTCCACGAAACATCGATTCTTCCTATAGGTGGTTAGGGACAACGTAAGCACTTTTGAGAGCCTAGTAATTTTTATTTCTTTCTTAGGTACCTCTACCGAATAAGGCCCACACAATGTTTACAAATCATGTGGGCTTAAGTAATTAAATCACATGGATGACATAAGACAGATATTAATGGGTGGCATGTGTTCATACTGGAGACTAGTGTGTATGGCTACTAGTGGGCTATATTGAGAACTGGGCCATATTCGGTAGAGGTACCTTAGATAATTTGTATCCTGCTGTTACTTTAAGGGGAGCGAGTAGCTTTTATAAAGTACATGTATTTAAATGGGAAAACATCTCATACTCAGTTACAGTTACTTAAGAAACTATCGATCGTAACAACTTGTGTTTTTGGCACGTAATTAAGCATACCTGATTCTGCCTTCCCTACCAAAATTATTATGTAGCTCTTTTTTTTAATTAAAAAAATTTACGTGTTAGTAATATTTTTGGTAAAAAAAAAGACAAAAAAAATATTTTTTTTTAAAATGGCAAAACGCAACTTATTTAAGTAAAAGTGCTAAGGCACACTAAGATAGTTACGTAGAATATTCCTACCAAGTTTGAAGTCTGTAACTTAAACAGTTTTTGAGAAAAATGTACCGCAATATGAAAAAGGCACTTTTGAGAAATCAGGCTTTAAAGTTGACGGTGAATGTTTTTCACTTCAAAATCTCCCTGGGCAGTAACTTTCACTGTCTTCTTCTTTCTTCCTTTTGCCTAGTAGTCTTCTCAATATCTAGTTTTTATTTTCTTCTTGGACTTCTTTGTCAGCCTTTTTTCTTCTTTCTGCATCTATCGCCTTGAGACCATCCATCATAAATTTCCCTGGCTTGATTTGCAATCTCTCAAGAACATTGGCTTTGGCAACAGAACCTTCATTGAAACAAACCACTGCGTCAGAAACACCAAGTTTCAGGGTCTGGAGCCCAATGTAGACTGTTTTTGGAAGTCTTTGCCATACAGTGCTGTTGAAACTCTCGTTGGGATTTTGAGTTTTTCCATGGAGACATCGCTTCAAAAGGTCTGTTTTGGACAAATCATTGTAAACTGGTTTTATAGCAGTCATAACTGCTTCTGACAGTGAATTCTGGTGTGTGTATTAATTTTCTTGGTTTTTAGCTTTAGCCTGGTTGAATTTACACCAAGAATTTTCATCAGATGGACAAAGGAAATACTGCGGGTTTGCATCTGTTGAAATCTTATGAAAATATGTAGCCCAAATATATAGCATTCTTCATATCTTTTACGTTATTCAGATTTTTCCTTATAGACTGGCCATAATAACGCTGCAGTTGGTCTATTTCAGCACCAGTGAGTCTTCCTTTTCCTCCAAGACCTTTACCATCACTAAGATTTTGTCCTTTCATATCCCGTTTCAGCCGTCTAAGTAGGGAGCCAACACGTTTCTGCACATGTCCAACACATTCAAGCTTGGTAATGTCAATATCATTGCCATACGGTTTACTTTGTAAAACAGCAGCAAACACTTTGGAATCTCCATCTCCCAAGTACTGGACATAACGCGGGCCAAGTTTCTGCTCAGATCGAGCACACAGAGCAGTTGCTCCAGCAACCTCCACACCACCACTTGAGTCCTCGTAATTCGCTGCACATACATTTTTATGTTCTTCCATTTTATCGGAATTGTTTATGTTTATTTTATGAACACAGCCTGTACATCATTTTGATAAGCATTAAATATCTAATACTTTGCCAGTGTCAAGTGATGTTATAGTCACCACTCCATGCATAGATGTGTGTCCCCGCTTTTGCCACGTACTGTCAAATGCAGCAGCCACATCTGATCTTCCTTCGTTTTCTAGTACAACCTCTTTTGCAGCATTTCTCACAGATGCTTCACAAACTTCAGTGATAGCTGCAAGAAGCTTTGTGTTGTATCTTTAAAATTTTGGGTTTGGTGGTGACAAATTCATTACTGCTAAAAAAAATCTTCCCAGATCCCTTACCTTTACTAATAGAATGAAGTGCATATGCATATCTGATATTTATTTCATACATGTTTCTAATGCACCTTGAAATAATTTCTTGATTATTTTCTTCACAAAAACTGCACTTTATTACAATTCAATGCAACAAACCACATTTGAAATGTTCATCGAGTGTCAGCAGGAGACTGTTTTCAGTGCAACAAAATTTACACTTTGCTGTTGTCTGTACTAACCTAGAAATAATTTCTAGATCAACAATTATATTAATACCAGTCTCTTCATAAAAGTCTTTTGGGATTTTAGAGTGCTGCAGTTTTTTAGAACTAGAAGATGTATTGGGACTTACATTCGGAGATTCTGGACCAGATGATGTGGAACACCAACCATCAGGATTGTGTTTTTAGTATGTTGAATGCCTCTGAATGTTCGTTTTGGATTGAATCTTTTTATCCTTGCCATATTTGTATCCACATACAATACACAGTTCGACTAACCAGTTATCACAATATATTATTTTAAAAAAATATGGTGAAATCTACAACTGTAGCACAAACATAACCTCACACACCATAGAGTAAATACAACAATGAAAATGTTTATTTTTTTTTTACTCAAAACAAAATGTATTTTGCAGTGCTACCTACCTACCCACAACAAATATTGGTTAGTGCAATGCCAACCTAGAAATATTACCACATATATTATCAAATAGAAAAAATACCTGCATATAAAATTTTACTGTGCAGCCTGTCACTATATAATAAACCAATATTTTAATAAATGTTTTGGGAAGTTTGTGAGTTGCAAAGTATTAAGTGTTATATATCATTTTAAACAGCTTAAATTTAGTATTTTTTCACAAAAAAATGCATTGGCGAAATATAAACATAGCAAGCTAGCATTCATCGAAGTGTACAGACTGTACAGTACTCAGAAGTTAACATCTTGGAGACAAACAATATTTTTAAACGATTATTCCAGACAAGGTGTTCTATAAAAGTGTTCAACTTATCGCGAACCACCTATACAATCCAGTTGTGTCTCCATCCCAGAAACACTTACATTCACTCTAAAAAATAGTTTGTAAATTTGCCGCACGTTCGTATAGGAGAGCTAAGAAAGTTGGTATGGTACAATTGTTTCCCAGACATCCATGGTAGCAAACCTAAAATTTTTATACAACAGTCAAATGTGTACTGAAATTACCAGACTTGTATTTAACAAGTGTAAAAGTTTGCATATTTACAAGGCGGAAGTATGGTAACCGTCCCATACTGCGATTAGGTTAATTACTTCCTAAACATTTTAGAAAGTTTTTTTTACAGTGTTGGGAAAGTGCACGCATTTAAATCACGGGCGTAGTTAGTGCTGGGGGTTGGAGAAGAGGGGGCTGAGACAAGGACAAGTGACTGTCCTTTTTTATAACTCATAATAACTATCAACCTTTTTCCGAGTTATCAATTTAAAAATGCGGTATTCTTCGTTATGGCAAACTGAAGTGCTTAGATCGATACACACTATTACTAACGAATGCTACTGAGTCACAGAAAACCTCAATTCGCTAGTAACGGAGTACTTTTATCCAAACACTTCAGTTTGTCACAAACCCTCAATATAAAAAAAAACAGTTTAAAGATCACATTATATGTTATATTATTACATAATGGACTACGTATCAGTAACTACTATGTCGTTGTATGTTATGTGATCAGTAATTATCATCAAATGATTAAGTCTATTAATAGTCTCAAAAAATCCGATCTTGTATCACATGTCGTGTCTCTACAAAAATCCGTATTTAACGACCTCGATGTTTGGACTACTGATCATCCTCGTTTAAAGACGAAATTATGCAAAAATTAACCAGCTACAAATTTATGTTCCCGAGTTACATCAAGTTTAGCAGGACCTCAATAAAAGTATTTTTCATATATAGTGTTCTGAACAATATTTGTAAAGTTAATTGAAACGGCCTTATTTTTGGGGAAACTAGTACACATATTTAACTGTAATTTAAAGCAATGGATGTAAAAGTAAAACGTTTGTAGTTGGTGCCAAATTGCGAAAATTCCCATTATTTATAAAGTAACTGGGTTGAACGGGTAAGCAAACAAGTTCTGATTGAACGTCCCACGGTTCTAGGTAGTTGGCCATATTTACCCGGGTCGGGTTTTTGAGTCTACGTCGGTGCTGAAAAGTGCCGCTACCAGATTTATCGCTCCCCCCTCCCCCAAAAATGCTTATCGAAATTCTTCTTCTCGTCGGTCTATTTGGCCGGGGCTAATTATTTTTCGATCACCGGCGTGAGTTCGGCGATTCGACAAATGACGTCGATAGGAGGGAGGGGTGGA
The DNA here is from genome assembly GCA_003012365.1 of Medauroidea extradentata. Lineage (NCBI taxonomy): Eukaryota > Metazoa > Arthropoda > Insecta > Phasmatodea > Phasmatidae > Medauroidea > Medauroidea extradentata. Next base: position 6,868 of record PNEQ01048281.1, on the reverse strand, counting down.
AGCCTGCAAGGTGTGGATCGTTCGCGGCTCAGGGGTGTTATTACGCTGCTGCCGACCGTCGTACGCGTTGATTGGCCCGCGCGATAGGCAGAGATCTTTGGCGCCGATAGCTGTCCGGATTGCCCCTGCCATGTCTTCATACGCGCTGCCTGCTCTGATTTGTGGCAAGCACTTGCCTGCCGTGTCGAAGACTTGTCACGGAATATATAGGAATACAGAAGTGAAATAGCCGTTTGGACGGCATACTTACACACGCCAGCAAGACCGCTTCGCTGGCCAACCACGTGTTGGAAACGCCTACCACCAATCAGCGTTAAGGGTGTTCAAATGCAACAAAATTATAATTTTATATTTATATGAAATTGTGTTAATTTTGTAGACGCTACTTTTGAGTGCATTTTCCTCTTACAAAACAATTTTACCTCTCAAAGTTTTCTCATAACGGTGCGACAAAGTAAAAAATTGCATGATCTGCTGCCATGCAAATAGTGAAAACCAATTGACCTACGTAAACAAAATAATTCATTGTGAAATAATATTCCATGGGCTACGTAGTAAAACGATTTTGAAAAATCCAGTGAACTATTTTTTATTTTAAAAAAATTGCTGAATTTTCAACTTTTTCTTGTACTTTTGCCAATTTTTTTAAAAATTCAAAATATTACGTTATGGTCTTTTAAATACTTTATTGCATAGCTCATGGGATGTAATATCACAGGAAGTTATTTTTATTAAGTTGGTCAGTTGGTTTTCACTATTTGCATGGCAGAAGATCAAGCAAACTTTTACTTTGTCGCACCGTTATGAGAAAACTTTGAGTGCTAAAATTGTTTCGTAAGAGTAAAAGGTACTCAGAAGTATCGTCTACAAAACTAACACTATTTCGTGAAGATATAAAATTATGATTTTATTGCACTAGAGCCAAATTTAGTCACATTTTGCGTCTAAAATATGAAAAAAAAAATATTTGGTACAAATACAAAATAAAATAATGACGATGAAAATTGCGGTAGACTGCGCCCTTAAGATAAGGTAAATTGGCTTAACGTCTCGTTGACAGCGAGGTAACATAGACGGTAACAGACGACTTGGTAAAATGACAGGAGATGGGAGGCGAGTCAGCCAAGGCCTCTATTATGCAACCCTACAACGATTTCGGGAAACCATAGAAAACCGAAATCAGGATGACCGAAGTCGGGGATCTAATACGTGTCCTTCCAAAAGTGAGTCCACCGTGTTACAGTTGCGATTATAAAACATTTTTGCTGCACAATTTTCAGAAGGCTTATAGATACTTTTGACACGTCATGTTCTAAACGTTGATCTTGTTCGCCCTTTCCGTTTTTAATTAATAAATTACTGCTATATTTTCTGAGCGGGGCCTCGGTGGCCGAATGGTCAGACCATTCGCCTCCCGTCAAGGTGATGCGGGTTCAATTCCATGCGGTGTCAATCCTTAGTTTTTCGCATTGTGGAAATCGTGCGGGGCGATGCCGTTGGTCAGCTGGTCACGTTTCCCCTGCCTCCTCATTGCGCGCGCTGCTCCATACTCATCTCATGTCACCCATCACTGTGGCTATAAGGACTTCGATGTTAAGAGCTGACCAAATCTCTCACTCACCCATATTTTCTGACATACAATAATAAGAAACATAATATTTCTTATCTTACAGCAAATAGAAGGGAATGTGGATATAATTTACTATCTAACAATGTAAAAAGGTGAAGTAGACTAACACATTTAGGGAAATGTCAAAAATACTTATATTCCTTAAGAAAAGTTTGCAATTGAATAAAAACTGTAAATAAAAGATTCCTTGCACCATTCCCTTTAGGACTATCCTTGACTTTATTATACCTCATTTCCATTTCTTCTGCGACAATATTTTTTTATCAATCTGGAACTAAACAATGTATCGCATAACTGTCGCCCAGTTCTGTTCCAAGTCCAAATACACTATGGTTGTAACTAAATTTTTTACAGACGAATATTTTTTAGAAACGAAATTTTCGTGGTTAACTTTAAGCGAAACAATATAATTGTATCAATAAAATAGGTAACATTGTTAAAACTACAAAACAGGGAGACAGTTGTTCGATACTTTCCCTCGCGTAGGAGGGCAGGGATGAGTTCCGGTGGTTAAACCACTAGCCTCCCACCACAAGGCGATCCGGGCTCGATCCCCGGGGGACGAAACAGGATTTTAAAGTGTGGGAAACGTGGCGGAAGTTGCCGTTGGTCGATGGGATATTCCCGTATTGTTCGCCCTTGCATTCCGTCGCTGCTCTATCTGTAGGATCGCCTTACATGTCATCCCTCATTCATCCCTGGTCCTAGAGGCTTGGGGTTGGCAACGGGATGCCATCCAATCCCGTTAACATTATCATTGGGTGCCTCGGCGGCCGAGTGATGATACAACTCGCCTTCCGCCAAGGCTTTCCGGCGGGGTCCGTCCCCGGATTTTTGCATGTGGGAATCGTGCCAGACGATATCGCTGGCTGGCGGGTTTTCTCGGGGATCTCCCGTTTCCCTCGTACCCCTCATTTCCGGCGCTTGTCCACCGTTGGGACCCTTTTCATGTCGCCCTTCTAGGTACGTAGATTGCCTACGTTCTTCCACTCATAAAATCTGCATTCTTGGTGTGATATTCTGTTCCTCGGGTCTCCTACTCATACTATATTTATTTAGTCAGCATCGCTGTTGATATAGGCGGTTCGGGATAAAGTAAGCAACCAAAAAAGCCCTGCTAAATTTATATTTCCAGCCAATTCGTATCTTTCCACGCGTAACGGCTAACCTCTCTGGATACATCACTTAATGTTTGCGCGTGTAAATAAACTTCGCATTCGACTGGAACCTTTATAGTTTTATAAAAATTTTTATTAAAATACTAGTATGTTGAGTTACAATTGACTTTACTTCAGAATTGTTGTATTTGAGTAGGAAAATACACTGAATTATTTTCAGTAAAACGCTGCCAACCATACAAGCAATAAGGCAACTATAGTTAACGTTGAATTACATGCAGTAACGGCTAGTGATATTATTCAAAGGTTAAATTTTTAGTGCTCACTTTATCCCGAACGGCCTATATTGTGGAATGACAATACTTATTTCTTCGTGGTAAATTATATTAGATGTGGAACGGTAACTGTCAGTCATATTTGTGCGAGTGAGCCGTACGGAAATAAATATTTTGTGGCAGCTACAACATATTTAGTGGTATTTACCCTGCAAAATATATTTTGTGGTCACCGCAAAACTTTTCGTTGACACTAAAAAAATATTGTGGCCACCACAAAACTATTTTGCGGTTACTACAAAATAATTTTGCAGGGAAGACTTCCTACAGCATTTTTCTTTCAGTGTGTGGCATGAGATGAGTATGGAGCAGCGCCGGAATGATGGGGCAGGGAAAACGGGAAATCCCCGAGAAAATCCACCGACCAGCGACATCGTCCGGCACTATTCCCACATGCGAAAATCCGGGAATCGAATCCCGATCGCCGTGTTGGGAGGCGAACGGTCTGATCATTCGGCCACCACGACCTTTTGAATTCTTCGAACGTAGGTACTTTTACAAACAGTTATTTATATGTGTGTTTCTGTAATTTATTCGGGAGTGCATTTAACTTACTTGTATACACGTACTCTATGAGAAAACCTAAGCGTTGCTAATAAACAAACAAACTTATCGGGAGCACAAAAAATTAGTATTCATTTAGCTGTGTCAAGTACTGGTTTAGTGGATTCTCGTGGACGTACGCTCTCGTTAGGGTCATGACGTTTTCGCCAAATAATTTTGCCCCAGTTTGTTTCAGTGCCTTACGTGCACGTCTGCAGTTCCGCTTCGTGTTCTGTGTTTTGGATTTTATAACGAGAGTCCTGAAAAATTCGCGATTTCACTTGGCCACAAGCTATAATTCCAACAACTGTGTTTGTGTCATTTACGCAACTGGCCGTTGTCTTATTTGACTCCTCTTGGAAGTTTCTGAGCCAATATTAAACAATGTAACTAATGCGGACTTATATCACTTTCACAGCAAGCAGCTAATGAACATCTGTGTTCTGCTTCAGTTCACAAATGTTCTTGCAGGGCAATGAACCCGCGAATTTTTCCGGTCTCGAACTCACTCTCACTATCTTGTATTCGGGTTCTACCTACAGATAATATGCGTGTGGTGTTACAGTAAATGCATTCTCATTGGCGCAGTCAAATGACAGACGTCAGTTTACAAATAAATGCTGCCAAAAACCACGAAGCAGAGATGCAGTTGTGCACGTAAGGCAGTAAAACAAACTGTGAAAAAATTCTTCTCGCGAATTGTTCATGACCTCAGCGATTTCAGGGTCGTTGCCGGCAGTACAACACCAACTCGAGTGGTCGTGTGGCCGAATGGTCAGACATTTCGCCTCCCACCAAGGCGATCCGGATTCGATTCCCGGTCCTCGGATTTTCGCATGTATAGGAGTCATGTTGGACGATGCTGCTGGTGGGCGGGTTTTCTCGGGGATCTCCCGTTTCCCCCGTCCCTTCATTGCGGCGCCGCTCCACACTCACCTCATGTCACCTCTCACCAGCGCTAAAGACCTCGACGTTGAGCGCTGACCAAAATCTCTCTCTCTCACCAACAACTCGCAAATCACTGGCGCCAGTGATTAGCCTTGGTATGCGTCATCGTTTGTATTAGTCGCAGCTAGTTTAATCCCTCCAGCAGTTTCATAACAAGGGTCTTGTTATTGTCGAGACAGGTCAGCTGGGGTCATCAGCGACATGTCAGGCGCACTAAGCTGCATCTACAATTCTGCGATGCCTAGCAATGCGATGTGTTACGATGCGATTGGTTGCGGCAAGGTTGAAGAGTGCGTAGAATATAATTCAGCGCTTAGAGCATCAGTTCAGAATATTGTAGGTTTCTCGAAGCCGATTTGCAAGAATTAAAAAAAAAGAAATCCTAGACCACAGTTTCTACCAACTTTCTGAGCAAACAATTTTCACGATTAACGCATATAAGATGAACACTCTCTGACGCTAAAAAAACTCGCATATTAAATTGCTGCGCGAATGCATTATTCTGGGTAAATGTTTGCTCATAAAGTTGGCAAAAATAATTATCAAAGTTTGCTGTTTTGTAGTTATTTTGGTTGGCATTAAAAATATATATAAATCAATTGAATAATTCAGCGGTTATTTATCTATCACGCCTTCTTACGGTATACTACGTAGTTTTTTTCACCATTAGTGAAAAAAGTTAAAACTTTTTAACCAAATACAACCAAAAAATTCCACGCTAAGAGCAGTCCTGCGTTGCATAATTCTTTGTGGGAGTTTCGCAAAATAAGCCAACGTCCGTTTACAAAAAAAAATTATTTTCGTTATGAATTATTTTTATTATAAAATGGTTAATAATTTGGGTGAAAAGACCTGAAAAGCTACAAGGTTTATTGCTATCTAAAATGTCATACAAATTATGATACCTGTACTTCGGAGGCATAAAACACTATGTCACGAAACACCCTATTTTTCAGGAGAGCAAGTGTTTAACACCAAAAAACTGTGGCTGTGACACAATATGGACTTTGTGTGTTGTATACCACTAGGAAGTACTTGAAACTGTGTTAATGTTTATGTTAAAAAGTGCATTTTAAAAAATGGACGTAGTGTCATATGCCTCCGATGAATAGATATATATTCGTGACACACTATGTAAGGATTCTGCCATATAATAACTATGTTGCTTTCCAAAAAACATTCTCAAAGTCATTCTAAAACTAACGGGCTGGACCTTAACTGACGGGGCGCAACAGTAACACGCTGTACTCTCATTCGCGAAGACCAAGGTTCGATCCCCGGCTCCGGCCATCCTGTTTTCGGTTTTCCATGGTTTTCCGAAATCGCTCCAGGTGAATGCTGAGATGTTTCTTTAACAGTAGCCATGGCCGACTCCTCTCCCAGTTTCTGTCATTGTACCATTCGTGTGTCACCGCCTGTAAGGGCTTCGCTGTCGACGAGACGTACAGCCAGCTCAGTAAGATTCCCAAGATCTCATAAAGATCTAGTTTGGAACTAATCAAAATACTTGAATATATGTCCGAACAGTTTCTTGTTAATTTAATTTTCCGTGTTTTGGAAACATGTGTTCGTATTTCTGATACATCTCAAATAACGGTAACATATGTACCTGTCACCCCCTACCCACTGATTACATTTTACGTGGGAACGGTCGATCTTAGTGATTTTCAAATAGGAAGCTTAATTATTATTTTTTGAAAATCACGGCATCCCGTTTGAACCAATGCTATCCACAATCAGTCTAACCAAATGGTTTGAATATTTTACGTGATTAAAGGGCACCAAAGCAGGTATTTACATGACTGGACAGTGCACGACTTAGCATACATCTTTTTTTAATAATGTTGCTTAATTACGTAATATGCTAATTTCTGTACTTGTAACGTAAGTATACCACGCTGAGACAAATATTATATATTGTCTGGTAGTATGTTTTGTAATGTAATATATGCTTTGTACCTTTTCCGCTGGGAGGCGTTTTGATTATGGTGAGGGTAGGCTGCGCGCGCAGCTGGTGCGCGATAGACGAGGAGTGTGGAAGCGTGCCGCGCCAGGCAGACGGAATGTTCGACGGGTAACAAGAGGTTGACCGGTATTGTTGAGAAGGAAGCCTCGATGTGGAACTGAATATAACACCACACCAGCGGCATAATGTGGAGCTGGTGTGGAATAGTGAATTTTCAGCTGAGTTTTGCTGAATGGTTTGCTCTGCTTTAAGACTGTCGTCTGGGACGTGATAAGGGCAGCTAGCTACAAGACGGCGCGACGAGTCATGAAATAAGGGGTACACCGTC
>PNEQ01048280.1:22471-51270 GCA_003012365.1 Medauroidea extradentata | reverse complement strand
ACAGGTCTGGACACTCGCCTGGATATTTGACCCCCTTGTTGTTTGGCTGTAGTTCACCAAGTTACCGAGAATATTGTGTTTTATTGGCGCTGATGTTACGGCGGTCGGACTAAACTCCGCCCACTTCCTTTCCGCTAAGATAAACAATTTATCAAAACGTATTTTTTATCAATTTATGAAATACTTTCTTCGCTTACAAATTTAAGAAAATACTCCAGCAATCTTTATTTACTTTATAAATTTAACAATGGAAAAAAGTGGGCGGAGTTTGAGTCTGACCGCCCGGAAAACAGCGCCAAAAGAACGACATTCTCGGTAACTTGACGAACTACAGCCAAACAACAAGGGGGTCAAGCAAAATACATTGTTAGATAGGCGAGTGTCCAGACCTGTTCTTCTACGACCGTGTTCAGATCTCATGTTACCCCCGTTTACCGGTACATTTGCTGACCGCGGCCAGATGGGGAGGAGATTTTGTGGGAACGACGAATCTGTATTTATGAACTAAATTTAATGTTTAATTAAATTTACAATATTGAATCTTTCCAAAAGACTAGTCAAAGAACGGCACTCTACTGTACCAAACACTTACGCGAATGGAAGAAAGTAAAACATTGTTACAGTGTGCAAGACAAAATAAAAACTATCAGAACAATACCATTCATATTCAGTATTAGCACTTAGTATTTAACGTATGTTGTATAAGAAAGTCAAACACCTAATGCCAATAATCTATGAATACGAGATTTTACCATAAACGTGAAGTCACAAGTTTAGTTCCCGGGCAAAACGGGTACTGGCGTGAAGATATTTTAACGTGAGTTATAAGCTTACGTAAGCTTAGCAATTAAGCTGTTACAGCCTAAGCTTTCGACGGTAAAATGGCTGAAGAAGTAATTTTGTTGGAACAATGACAATCGTGTAGACTTAATTTTACTGTAAAATAAAACAGCACAAAAAGTTTAATGTCTGAATTTGAAATATTGTCTTAACGTAGCCAAACTTCGTGAATTAACATACAGTTTGTACCTGTCTTCTCTCTACCCGTACATAGGAAAGTGGTTATGTCAAGTCACAAAGTTATATAAGGTGGATCAGATTTGAACTTGGGAAATATACAGTAACTATCGTGTAGTTTTCAAATGTCTTATTTATTAGTCAAGAGAGACTGAATTAGTTTCGCAGCTTGTTGACATCGCAGGGGCTCGAGTCGTGGTGACGTGGCAGAGCAAACCCTTAGCCCAGAAAGTAACTTAATGTAACTGTGTATAGAATGATATAGGCGGCTGGCAGTGACCCTATCAACTCGACAACAATTGGGCTGTGTGCGGGCAGTGCAGCAGGTGGCACACGCGGGCCGAGGTCACTCACAGTCGTCAAGTTGCTGTTCGGGGGGGGGGGGGGAATTACGACGAGAGGCGCCCAGCTTGCTGCACTTCACCCCACAGGCGTTTTCAAAAAGTAACCTCATATGATGTTAACGTTGGCTAAGTTTTCTCGGTTATGTATCGAAGATGCTCTGTCGCCAGAGCTAAGCTAACGAAGATATTTTTTTTTTAGTGTTAAAGGTGGACGCCTACCCAGGGCGCCGAGCATAGTGCAGAGTTTTAGCCGTTACCAAATTATATATATAAAAAAACTACTCATCTAGAATGCGTGATGTCTGTTTAAGAAAAGTATTCAAAGAACGTGTGTGCATACACATTTCAGGTTCACCAATACCCCTTACAGCATACTTTCTGGTGGCCGAAAATGGCAAAAGTGGGTGATTTTGCGGTGGTTTTTAGGTGTGAAATTCTTGGTGCAGAATATTGTAAACTGTATAGGGGTGTTCAGTACACCTTCACATTTAATATGTCGTCATGAAATGATAGTGTCACCCCTTAATAATAATAATAATAATAATAATAATAATAATAATAATAATAATACGACTTTATTAATGGCGCAGTTAAGGCGATGTCGCCTTGTCTTACACTGGACCATACAAATTTCAGTCTACAGATTACAATTATTTAAAGACATTTCAAACTTAAGTCTAAGGTAATACTAAAATTAAAAAGCAATAATGAATAGCGATGTAACATGAGAGAATTAAAACAGAATTATAATTAAATTACAATTTAAAAATCATAAGAATAAAGACATCGCAGGTACTAATACAAACTTGATTAACAGAGTTCGATGGAGAGAGATAAAAACTGTGTAGTAAAAACAACCCGAACTATGAAACTGGAAACAACATGATAATTTAAGCCAATATCGTTACAAATAAGAATAAGTATTAAGTCTATAAGTGAGATGAAACACTAAATAATTAATACGCAAGTAACAAAGTAACAAAAATACACAAATTACAAAATGCAGTGAGGAGCTCTAAGTTAATCATGACAGCTTACAGAAGTTTCATAGCTGCTAGTTGTCGGCGAGAAGATTGCACACCAGTTCAGTGACTTTCTTCTGGAGGCTAGGATGAGGCTTGATGTACGTGTTGTCTCGTCCTTACCACTTTCCGCACAGAACGCGCAAAAACACGTTCACCCAGGCAGTCACCTTAACAAAAAGGATTTCAGCGCTGGTGAAGTTTGAAGTGATGTTAGTATGGACCAGCAACAGCGTGTATGGGCCAGTCCAAAAGGAGATCCCAGAGAAATACCTCATATCAATGACATCTTCAGGCACGATTCACACATGTAAAAATGAGTGTCGACCACACTGATGATAATCGAGCCCGATTATGTTTATTGGAGGCGAGCGTATTAGCCGCTACACCAATCATGATGCGAACAATTATCACACCATTCTAGTTAGCAATGAGTAGGGCCACGATTTTGTCGCGAAAAGATTTTTGCCCCACTTTGTTTCAGTGTCTCTCGTGCACATCGGCAGTTCTGTTTCAAGGTTATTGACACCGTGTCTATGTTCAGGCACGTTTCTCATTTGACTGCACCAATCAGAATAAGAATATTGTGAGTCTGTACGTCTATAATTAGAGACATGCAAAATTCGCGTTATCATTTGGTAGCAGACTAAACTTCACTTTCCTGTACCTAACAGAGCATGAGCTGCGATTCAATTGGTCACGAACTTTAATGTGTTGTCATATACATGTGTTACGTCTTTACAGAGATTGGCCTCTCTACCGTGTAAGCATTCTCCGCGGCAAGTCACGACAATATCGGCCAGCGGGAGATGTCGGAACGAGCCTATAGTCACTTGGAGTCATACAGCTGTCAGAAAATAATGCGAATTTTGCATGTCTCTATCTATAATTTGCCAAGGCCAATGAGAATAAAATCATCCAACCACAGACGATGTAGCAGAGCTGCAGGTGTGCACATGACGCATCGAAACCAAATGTTGCAAAAATATTTTCGCCATAAAATCGTGGCTCTAGCAATGAGTGAATATTCAATGAGTCCGATTTACAGTGCAGACAATATGCATAAAAGGACAAAATGCGAAAATTTTCTAAAGTAATGTCTGACTCCTGAGGATTGTCACAGAAGTGGAAACTAGACTATGTAGTGTAGAACACATAGTGGACTTCAAGCTGCTGAAATTAGATTTATGAGAACAGTCCAGCGAGTAACACAAGAGACAGATTAAAGAAATTTAGTAATTTACAACTTCAGAGGGCACGGCACATGATTAGGCAATAAAATCATCAGTTCAAAATTGTAGGTTTCCCGAAGACAATAAAAAAAATTGCAATTCTAGAGCGTAGGTTTTGCCAACTTTCCGAGCAAAATTGTTTCTTGAGTAACGTATTTCCAAGGAACAATCAGTGTCGCCGAAGTCTCCTATATTTAATTGCGACGCAAGAGATTACGCTTAACAAAAGCCTTATTTTGGATAAATGTTGCTCATAAAGTTGGCAAATTTCATTACGTAGGATTTTTGTTTTGTTTGTTACATATTCCGTAGTGACTTTCAAGAACGTGTAGCTTTCAATTTGAGTTTTCAGGGTTTATTTACAACACAAATTGAAATTGTGGAAAGAACGTCTTGAAAGATTGGATGATGAACTTATTCCAAAACAACTGCTACAATATATTCAAAGAAGGAAGACGGTAGACCTAACAGAAGAAAGGAAGATCAAGAAGTCGCAACGAACCAACTTTCTGAAGCTTTAGGAAGAAGAAGACGACGAACATAGAATTACGTGTCGGACGATGCCGTTGGTGGCGAGTTTTCTCAGGGATCTCCCATTTCCCCCGCCCTTCATTCCGGCGTTGCTCCGTACTCATATCACCAACGCTATAGACCAATACTATTATTCTATTGAACGCGCCCTACCTTTTTTGTTTTAAACATTCCAAGTATTTTCTTTGCAGAAATTATTTTATCCTTTTTAGTCCATTTTAAATGCGTGATGTATTAAAATTTCTTTTTAATTTATTAGTATAGAATGTTATATTTGGTTTGCTTAACCTCGGAAGCTGCCTGTCATTTGTTTATTGCCGTTTACCCACGTAAACGGCCTCCCACCCTCTTCCTAACCCTGTCCACTCCGTGCCAGCCTCCCGGACTACTAAGAGCGGGAGAGTTTAACAAGCCCAGTCACATAACATCAGTCATTGGCTTCACTGCAGCTTGACGTGACGTCTGGCATGGCACAGCTTCTCTCTCAGCTGGAGTGGACACATCACAGCTGCTATTGGCTGGTGACCAAGCCAGTGTGGCTCTGTGGCCAGTCGTGGGTCCTCTTACTGTTTGACAATAAATAATACATGATTCTCAGTTGAAAGTCTTCAGCGAGAACTCGTTCCCTTTCAAGCAATTGTGTTCCGTGCAGTTAAACATAATTGTGATAGAAATTATAAAAAATATATTCGAGTATACATTTTTGAAAATATAAAATTTCAAATCACATTTAATTTAATTTAAATTAGTATTACTGGAAATGATCAAGTTCCTCAAATGACAATATTCTCCAGAAATTTTCTGTTGTTTAGAAGAGATATCGTTAAAATAGATTCCATATTTAAAATCCGTGCCTGCAAGCCTGGTAGGAGGAACTGTAACGGCGACCTTGAAGCGCACATCAAATACCGCATCGCCACTGCATGCCAAGCGCAGAACAACCGAGCAAGATTCACGCCGATCCATATTTAGATTGTCCGAAGTGTGTTTTATTTCGTACGTTGGCACAACGGATACACGAGGAATAATTTTATGGGAAAAAATGTATCTACGAGCGCACTGCTGCATCGCATTTAAAGTGTGAGGCAGACAACGCCCATAACAATATTCCACGTGGATTATACGAATAATGTCTATCTCACGTAATATTATCTTTGCAGTTTAATAATTTTACAAATCAATGGCTTGTAAGCTTATATTAATATTTTTTACTCAGGTAGGCCTACTACTAGGAGAATGTCGCAAATATTTTAATGTCTGTAAGAAAGAATTGAATTCACGTTGATAGCAATAACTAAAAGAAAATAAACCGTTTTACGACAAAAAAATTGCAAAGTAGGTTGCCATAAACATCTAGTGACACGGTTTGCAGATTTTCGTAAACTTAGAGGTTGGCGTGAAAAGTACAAGGAAATTGACACCTTTGATATGAGTATTTCTTGCATACATTGATCTTTACAGAAAACTCCGGCAAGAGACACTTCTCATAGGAAATAGCTTTGTACATTCCTGAAATAGGCATTTCTTTACCGTTATTACAAGTACCATTACTGCAGCTACCTGCAGTAAAAAAACCTTCTTCTTGGAGACTAATGGTTCAAAATATACGGGAAAAAAATATTTTGTGGGTATTTACCCTGAAAAATTTATTTTGTGGTCACAGCAAAATAATTTTATTAATACAAATAAAATAAAGTGGCCCCATCGAAAACATTTTGTTAATACCACTAAAATATTGTGGCCACCATAAAATTATTTTGTGGTCACTATAAAATAATTTTGCAGGAAAGATTTCCTACAAAAATTTTCCTTTCAGTGTAAAGTTACTTGTAATATAATTTTTTTAAATATTCGAAAACTTATATTTATGCAAAGCCGTACAAAAATTTTGTTAAAACACTTGAAATCCAACTTACAAATAAAAATTCTAAAATACGGATATACCCTATGGAGACCGCCTGTTGCGAGCGACGTGCTTCGGTCGTTACAAGAATACTCGAACACTTCCTCAACACACATGAGTCATGTCTGCTTAGTAATAGCATTCAAGGAACATTACACACGGGTATATACCACTTCAAGTTCACCACTAGACCTACTCATTATAGAATATTTTCTACCGGCGAAATGTGCTGAAAATGGGTGTTATTGAGGTCGTTTATAGGTACGTAAATACTGGCGCAGAATCTTTTAATATGTATAGACGTGTACAAAGTATCTTTAACTTTAATATTATGTCATGAAATGATAAGACTCACCACTGGATGTCTCATAGAGGGTAGTTGTTGGCGAGAAGACTGCACGACAGTTCAGTGACTTCACTCTGAAAAAATAGTTTGTAAATTTGTCACACGTGCGTACAGAAGTGCTAAGGAAGTAGGCATAGTAGAATTGTTTCCCAGACATCCATGGTAAGACTCCTAAACTTTTTTTTTATAAAACAGTCAAATGTATATACTAAAGTTAAAAGTTTGCTTATTTACAAGGCGGAAGTATGCTAACTGTCCCATACTGTGTTTAGGTTAATAACTTCCTAAACATTTTAGGACGTTTTTTTTTTACAGTGTTGCGCCTAGAGGCTAGTGTGAGGCCTGATGCGCGTGCTGTGACGTCCTTATTGCTTCCGCACTTCTAGGTATTGAACGCGCAAAACATGTCCACACAGAAGGCCAACTTAAATAAAAGTGCTAGTTGGAACACAGCTTTAGTTTGCATCCAACCAAGTGCTACATCTCCGCGGATCGCTGGACTATCGTGCGTCAACCAGATCTCCGTTATTGACGCCGCACTGCCTGTCTAGTTTATGCTCGCCGACGTCCAGACCTGGGATAACGATGCTAATGAAACAGCGCTGCGATTAATGGTGACAGGCGAGCTGAAACTGCCCTGAAAATACTTCTCCCGCCCCACCTGGTTTTATATATAGTCCACACACGGCGAGACCAACTCGACAAGTTTGGACGTGCCTTCATCGCTGTTTGTGGCAACCACCTAAAAATAATAGTTATGTCAGCTGTCTTAATTTACTGTAGTTACCAAAGCGAAACCCTCTACGTTTCAGGGCCACATGCGCTTCAAATGCGTTGTAATCATGGAGGTATTAGTCTATGGAGTGGAAGCCTTTGAGCAAATTTGAAGCCGGCCAACAGACGACGTTTAAATACAAGGATAGAGCTAGTGGTGACAAAAACATGTAAACATAGCATTGAGCTGAATGAAAATGTTTTAGTTTTTTGTTAACTACACATTATGGTGAAAGTTTATGCAGCTCTTGGCCTTACAAACAGATTCGATCGTTGCGGAGGATTATCTTTGTACAGGTAAGAAACTTTTATTTAAATTCATCAAGTTTATAAAGTACATACACAGCGAGAGCGAATTCGGTTTTTTAAATATATTTCTGAAGCAATTGTAAACTGTTGTGTACGATTAAAATAGAGAATTTGCGCGAATTTTTGTAAAAAAAATTACATAATTACATTGCTTTCTGCTATTGTTTTGCCCCCCAAAATATGGCGATTCATGAAAAATGACGTCCTGCGCATGCGCAGTTCGAAAATGTTCGAAAATGATCGGCTTCACACGATTACCATTGATATGTACGGCAGATGCCACTCCATAGACTAATACCTCCATGGTTGTAATGTGCGGGGGAATGCCTTTTTTTTTTGTAGCAAAATTTTTCCTCGTGTGTCCATAGTACTAATGTACGAAAACAAAAACACACTTCACATAAGAACAGAGTGTCATTGTTAACACACCATTCTCATTACAAACACTCTTTTGTAGCTCTCCAACATGGCTAAAAACGGACTTTTCAGACTGGCGTACTTCAAAATGTACTAACCAGATGTATGTGAAACTCAGATACAGACGAGCAAAGAACTTTGCTACAGGCTTTCCACTTATAAGATTTGGTCACCGTTTCAAGTGCCATAGTTAAAAGGGATCGGCGGTAATCTTGCACGCTAGTTCTGCTCTTGGCTCGTTGAGGCGACGCGGCATCTGGTGTACGCTTCAAGACCACCCTTATAGCTCCGTCACTTCTGAGCCTCTTAAGGGCGTTCAAGTGCGATAAAATCATAATTTTATATTTTTATGAAATATTGTTAGTTTTATAGTCGATACTTGTGAATACATTTTCCTCTTACGAAACAATTTTAACTCGCATAGTTTTCTCATAACGGTCTGTCAAAGTAAAAATTGGCATGTTCTGCTGCCATGCAAATAGTGAAAACCAATTGACTTACATAAGTGAAATTATTCACAGTGAAATAACATACTATTAGCTACGTAATAAAACATTTAAAAAAAATTCCCGTGAACAATTTTTGTATTTATAGAAATTGCTGAGTTTTCAACTTTTTTTTTCTGTACGTTTGCGATTTTTTTAAAAATAAATTCTTAATACTATGTTATGGTCTTTTAATAGCTTTATTGCTTAGCTCATGGGAAGTAATATCGCAGTGGAGGTAGAGCGCTGTGGTTGGCTGTGGGTTCTTGGGGAGGGGATGAAGGTAGCCGCAGCACAGCTGTGCTCCGCGAGAGAAAGTAGTTCCTCTGGCCAGTAGCGCGGAGGACGGAAGTGTCGGTGCAAGTGGTGCGGTCATGCGGGCTGCCCAGGACACAGATAACATCTCCTCTCTCTCAGCTGGCCGTGTGAGCGCGTGCCACGACCAGACACCCTGCTGCAGCTGTTCTACATGCGGGCCTAGAGTGCCGACATAGCCCCGTGCTATAACAACTACACTAACACTACTTCACCAAGAAGTACTTACGAAAATTCATCGGGTAGGGTAGGTCAGCCAAAATTTCAAGTGTTTGGTGTGTGGAATACTACACCATGGTAATGTGCAATGTGTCCTTGATCACTTGCCCTTGAGCCCTAAGCCCTTATTACCTTCATGAAGCAGGGTGTAATTTGTGAATTTGGATCTAGGGCTCGAGAAGGGTAAGTGGCTGATGCCCTTAGCTGGAGGAGAAATTCGGACAGCAGCCATGTGACGTTACTTCCACTATGCACTTTTCAAGGGCTTGAAACATGGTAAGGGCCCTTAGACGGCAAAGTCAAACACGGCCCAGGTAGGTTTATTCGAACTCGAATTTTCATCTGACGGCCTGTCGGTCAACTCCTAAAACTAATATTATATTTGAATATAAACATCATATGTGTAAAAATATTTATCACGTGGCTAATATTTATTTTTGTATTCCCTTCACTTTAAAACCTTGAATGACGTTGCAGGGGTTATCAAATCCTGGTAATCGACTAAACCTTGTTATGTGACTGAGATAAACTACGTTACTCCACGGAGTGAATTTTCATAAGCCCCTTATGACTACCTGATTAACGCGTGGTACACCTTGTTTGCAGTGAATGTTCACCTTCGCGTGTGCGTTAAGAAGAAGGCACATATGTACACAGTATTGCCTATGCTGTAGGCTCTGTAACGCTAAGGCAAATCCTTAACGGTGTCCAGGTGGGGAAGAATAGTAATTATATATTTGTATGAAATAGTATTACTTTAGTAGATATTACTTGAGAGTACATTTTCCTCTCACAAATTTTTTTTTGCTCAGTCAGTTGTTCCTTAATGGCACTTAAAAGTAAAAATTTGCATGCTTTTCGTTCTTACAAGCGACAAATCCCAATGAACATAATGTAATGAAAAAATTCACATTGAATCTACGTGTCACGAGCTACTGCTTGCTTGGAATGTTATAATAGCCATTACAAAAAATCTATAAAAGAGGCAAAAAAATTCAATATTTGTTAAGTTTTTTTTCAGTATAACAATATTTTGTAATTGTTTTTAAAACATGTTGAGCAGTAGCCCGTTACGAGAACTGTAGTTTCAATTTACATTTTTTCGTTTCGTAATGTTTTTTTTTGCGTGTTATAAGAACGAAAAACATGCGCATTTTTACTTTGAAGTGTCATTATGAGAAAATTGACTGAACTATTTTTTTTTTGTAATAGGAAAATGTACTCACTAGTAATGTCTACAAAATTATGTTACACAAATATAACATTACGATTTTGTCCTACTTGAACACCCTTAAGGGCTTTCGGCTTTCGAGAGAATTATTTTTTAAAATCCATACGACATTCAATATCGTAAAATTGCTTCGTAAATTTTTTTGCAAATTGGTTTTACTATGCACTGTAATTTTTCGAGACAAACTGTATGATGAGTATAGCTAATATATCAATTAAAAGAAAATTTCGTTAATTAACTAATTAGCAACTATTTTGCAGTCTTCTGACTCGACAACATTAGAGTACGCAGTTTAAATCAGTCATAACAAAGTTACGAAGCGATTTTAAGTTATTGGCTCCCATTAATGTTTTAAAAAATAATTGACATTAAATGCGAAGTAACTCGGGCCCATGCCCTTAAGGTGGCCGCTTGGGTCAACATGTGTTGCTATTTCGAGGCCTGGAAGTGCGGAAGCGATAAGGGCGACACAGTACGAGCCTCCCACCTCCAAGTCACTGAACTACCGTGTAATCTTCTCACCGACAACTGCCTGTATGAGACATTAAGTGGTGGCCCTGTCATTTTATCACGAAATATTAAAGGCAAAGGTAAACAATGCATTTTTTACGTTGTTTGTAGTTAAATTAATGCAATTAATTACCAGCAGCGTCTCCCTCTGGCTATAATACGTAACGTATGTGAACTGGCGATGCATTTTTTTTTTAATATTTTATTTTGAGTCCAAGTTTACGATGATTCGAAAGAAACTGAACAAACTTTCTCTCTGAATCAAAATGTAACCCTCGCCAATTTGTACGCAGCATATTTTTCTTATGAAAGGAAAGTTTTCCCATTTCTCTTGCCCCTTTTACTTCCCGCCCATACTAAATCACAACTTATATTAACGACTTCGTGCGAGGGAAACAGATTTCGGAACAAGACTCCGCATATTATTTACTCTAACACCCACTCAAGTAAACTCCGCTTTATTAAATTCAAAAAGGAAGTTACAATAATTTTTCTCAAATTGAATGAAGAGTGGCATTTTTGGTTATTTAATTTTCGTACAGTTAGTAGACAGGAACGGTTAACTTCTTGTTTACAGCGAGGTCACTAGAGACGAAAACCTTTGATCAGATATTCAGGAAGACTAATGGAAGTTGCCATTGCCTGTATTAAGAAACTGTTCCATCATTCGCATGGAGTGGTTTCGGGAAACTATAAAAACCTAAATAAGACGACTGGATCGGTTTGAAGTATTTCAGAAAAATTTTAAAACCGTCACAGTTTTCTCCTCCGTTGCAGGATTTTTGTGGTCGCTGATTTTTTTTTGGAGAGGGCGGGAGGAAGGCACTTGCCCTTTAGTTGCACCTACGTAATTAATTTTACTACACCGCAACACACGCAACGCAAGTGCAAATTTACGCTGCACCCACAATATATAGATATGTAATCAGCTGTCTGGTGCAAAAAACTATCCACATATTTGAAATTTCCAGTAATTATATTATGAATGTGACGTAAGTCCATTAGTGTGTCGTGTGTTATTGCAGTATGGCATACGGTATTTTGATACACATTGTTTTACCTTGTTATCTCTGTGTGCAAATGATACACTTACAAATATTAAATATCCATAGTAACGACTTTACCACTAATAGGAACAAACTTTAAAAAAATTATTCTTGGATGACTCAATTACTTGAAAGGGGTCCACAAAAGAAACCTTGAAACATAACAATCAGGAAATATCAATTATATGACGTGTAAATAATGCTACACTAGTCTTTACAATTAACATAATAATTTAAGTTAAACATAATCCATTTCACAAAGTACTTTGAAGGCTAATAAGATGATCCATTATTTCCAAAGCCTTTGCGATTGTTATTTTTTAAATTCTATACGAGAACAGGTTTGTAGCACTGCCTCCTACTTTTGTTAACAATTCTTTTTACAATTTTTTCAACACAAAATAAGCTAATTATTTAATTAAATAAATTTTCGTAAATTAACTAACTACCCAAAACCATATATCCTATTCTATCAAAAAAAAAAAAAAAAAAAGACAAAATATTAAATAAAACACTTCCACAAAATCTGGGAGATGACTTCACGATATCTGCTCTCGCTTCGGCATAAAAAAAAATTTGCTGTCAATGCATTAGAAACAAGGGATTACGTCCCTAATGCAATATGGCGATTATCGGTCATAGGCCTTTATTTTACTTTAAACACACGGCAAGCTGAACTGATTGAAATTGAACCGTTACTTAAATGTTAGAATCGTCCTGGGCTTACAACACATTTTGTAGAGGCAATGTATAAAAATGCACATAAGTATAATGACTCGTCTATACCAAAATAATAAATGTTTGAAATTTTTACTTTAAAATGTATGTATTTTGCAGTTCATCTTTCTGATTGAAGATGTTTATAACATTTCTCAAGTCAGATTCACTCCGTGTTTAATTTATCAATATGGATTTTAAAAAAGTCTTAATATACAGTTAATGTGCACCTTTTGTCTGCGTCTTTTAGGCTTCAGTCTAAGATTTGTCCAATAAGGAAATTTAGTTTAAACATTAACAACGCACTAATAATTACACAATAATCACAACAAAGCAAAAAATGGGTTTTGTGAAATCATATTATAATTTTAAAATTCTCTCTCAGCTTACGCAGTGTTTAATAGATTTAAATACATATAAGCGGTGTCCACATAATATAATAAACTTAATAAATTACTGTCAACTAACTTTAGTAGTCATTTCATAGATATAGTTAAATTACTGAGCTTCTTCAGAACACCTTTATGAAACTACAGAGAAAGTTCTTTGCATTATCTTTAAAAAGCTGCTAATTATTTTTGCCCACTTTAGTTAATTTCGACAATTTAAAAAATATACATTACACAAACATATATAAAAAGACCTTAGTTAATTACAAAGGTTTCTTGAAGAAGTTCAGGGTTTTTCATTCGCTATTAATTATGTCATTTTGGCGATTAGAATGGTTTTAGCAATTCGCACAGAAAACAAAAAAATTTCATAAATTGAAGTGTCGTTTTTAATGCTTGCCCACATACAAAATTCATTAGAACTATTTAAAACTACATACCTTAGCAATTTTGATGGAAAAAAATTAGAGAATTACAATTTCATTAGTAGTACATTAAAGCCAATGCCAAAATAAATTTTGAAAGTTTAAATTCTTTTATGCTTATTTGTTTTCTGTGTAAACTCATACTACATGAAATGTAATAAGTAGTTTGATTTGGTTGTCATAGGTAAACATATGAGATGGCTATGAGAAAGAAACTGCGACTCGCCCCCCACGAAGTATGTATTTCCTCGTTTGTTCGACTGGAGTAAATGCTGTCTCTGCCAACAACCTGGTCAATTCATCTGTCCAGCTGAACATCTTGATCCAAAGCAACGAAATGTAGGCTACAAAACGCTATCGGAAAACTTGATAAAATTTAAGGAAATTGGATTATTACCAAACGATGTTAAAATTGAAGAATTTGATGAAGGAGAGGGAGTACATACAGACCAACTTTGAAAAACACCAGGCACGTTGGCATAAACAATGTACACTCAAGTATAACATAAAAAATCTGGAGCATGCCATTCAGCTGTCACAATCATCTAACTAGGAAACGACAAATCAAAATGAAGCCTTGTTTTGGGAATCGTCATGTCAGACATGTTGAGCGTCACAGCCTACTCCAAGACTTACGGAAAATATTTATTTCTTATGCTATGAAGGTCCACTTTGGAATCAGCAGCTTACCAATGTTGCAACTATGGGGCTTGATAAGTACATTCGGGAAAAGTCACTCATTAATAACACGAAGCTTCATACTCTAACGGAGGGTACACATTTAATTGCTTTGGAAGGTAAATGCCATGTCAGATGCATGGTGAACCTACGCTACAAAGCGAGATCTGTAGAGATGGAAAATGAAGGTCAACATAACGGAGGAAACACTCTCTGCCATGTCATTCCTTTTGCACAAGTTGCATCATTTGTAAGTGATTAACTAGCTTCTGGAAATACAGAATACATTTTCTCTACGTCAGCTATTTCAAAAACGTACAGTACAAAACTAATGGAGCTCGCCGAACTAGATGAGCAACCAGAAGTACATATAACTAGATTGAGAGAGAGAGAGTTCTTTACAATTTCTCAAAGTTAAGGACAGAGACGAAGGGCAAAGAATACATTTTGGTCAGCGATAGTGCAAATATTTTCCAAAATATGCCACCCGAAGACAGCGATGACGACGCCATAGCATCTCAAAGGTTTATTTTAAGGTTGAGAGAAGAGATGTTTCGATCCACAACTAATTTCAATGGCAACCTTGATACTGACTGTCAGAATTCATCAGTAGCAGCGAGTTTGCTAGCAACTATAAGTATATTGCTTTATGGTAGTACTGAAGTGAAAGACAGTATTAAGTATATCCCAGCTGATAATTTTCAATCATAGGAAAAATGTTCCCTGTGGAGATCAAGTACGACAGAGAACAACATATTAACCACCCCTTTGCTCCACCATTTCGGAATATGGCCGCCATATTGAAAAATAATATATCTTTTTTTGGGGTCCCTATCCAAAATGACATACATTACCATATTTTAATTGTGTACAAAGTGGCTAGCTCTTATCACAAATTGCAGTATATTAGCGATTTTTTTTGCGAACTGACCGCACTAGAAGGTTTGATGCACGTACTTGCCCCTTTCGCATTTCTAAGCCTCGAACGTGCAAAATAGGTTCAACTAGGCGGCCGCCTTAAGAGGGAAAGATTGTCGCCACATTGAATTTTTGCAATTTTGTGTCAAAACTTTTCTTTGGAATAAATGTATGGCGCTTTAACCTAACTGCAGGATAGAATTTATATTGACAGACTCTTAGACATCACAATCCTTTCTTGTCTTTACCGTTGTTGCAGATCTAATTGCAGTTAAAACATTAATAATATTTTATAATTACAGTTATATCTGTAACAGCAACAATGCAAACAAAGATTTATGATTTTTAAAATTATATTGCTATGTATTCTATTATGCAGCTAGGTTGAAGCTCTATAAATTAACACAAATTATAAGTTACGACGCAAAAAAAAAAAACATTTAAGATGGTGACGATATCTCCTTCTTAAGGCAACAGGTGCTTATTTATGCTATTTTAGTAAGTTTTGAATCTTGAATATACCTAATTTTACATATGTTTCAGTACCTGTATTTGAAAAAAATAAATATTTTGTAGCTTAATACATTTACATTCACTATACATTATTTCATTTGTATAATTTTTACAGTTTTTATTTTGGGTACGTAGCGAAAATAGTCAAATCACTATTTTGACATGCACTTGTACGAAAACTATGGAACCGTAAAATAATTTATTTATGGGAAATTACTATTAACGTAATGTCTAAGAGTTAAACAGTATTTCGAACAATTATGAAACAACAAATTTTTATGTTTGCTGAGCAGCCTTAAATTCGGGATATGCCGAAGTCTCCTTTATGAAAATAAAATAAATCGGGCATTCCCGTTTAAATGGGGCCTCGGTGATTAATCTGGGAGATTCGCAAGTTTGCTGGAGTCAGTTTATCTTGATGGATGACGCGAGGCCGGCAGCTGAGTCTGAACGGAGAACTTCTTGGGGGCTTCTTGTCGAGGCGGCTAGCGTAGCGCGCGGCTGAATACAATTAACAAAACACGAGCGTGTGAGAGCGGCGAGGAGGTACAGCCAGGGATGCTGTATCCAAGTAGCAGGAGAAGAAGGGGAGGAGAGGAGAACGCGGCGAGATGAAAAGAAAGGATGTGCAGCCCTGAGCCGACACAGTCGAATCGCAGGCATGCGCGTTGCCAACTTAACACTCCTGTTACGTTTTTCTACAGCTGTTGCATTATATATTTTGTTAACTAAAGGAGAAAACTGATGCAAATAGTTTTTACTATTTAAGTTACTTTTTTCTTGATAAAAGAATTGGTATTTAATTATTTTTATACTGTACACGTATTTGTATAATATATAATTTAATAATCCGCTGAAATAGTAACTTAGTAACACACAAAAAACATTTTGGACGTATGCCATTGCACCAAACGGTGTCTCACAGAAAACCGGAGAATACACACAAACAGACAAGAAAACAAACAAAACGACTTTGTTTGCAAACAAGAAAACAAATTAAAGGACTTTGTTTGCAATCAAAGTCATTTTGTTTGTGAACTTGTCTGTTTGTGTGTATTATCGGGGGCCACACCATTTGCTGCAATGGCATATGCCCTAAGTACTTCTTTAGTTTGTTACTTGGTCCCATTGCAAGAGTCGTTAAAAAACAGTCAGTTATACACTGCTTCGTATAAGTTTGTATAGATCTGACAGAAACTTCTGGGTAGTAATTTTTAGCTCTAAAATGAATCTGAGATGTCCGTTTCAGCATTTGTACTGCAAAGATTGTCTTATGTAGTGCTACAAATAACAAAATATTACAAATTATTACACATAAGTGGCTGTAAAATGTATCCAAATTTATATGAATTGGAGTATAGTACTATTGTATTTACAAAATCAGTCTACGTATTAAAATATTTCTCAATAAACATGTGGGATCAGTTTTATGACATACCAAGCCAATGTATTTGCATATGTTTAAGTTATACTGTGTAAGTCTTAAGGTGGTCGCCTGTGTTGACGTATTTCGCGAGTTCGAGGTCTAGAAATGTGCAAGCCGTAAGGATGACACAGCACACACATCACGCCTCACCCTAGACTCTATGCCAGGGGTGGCCAACCTTTTCCAAGACATGGCCCAAAAGTTGAACCAAATCACGTCCCGGGCGACGATAAAAAACTTTCACGTCGACTACTTTTTATGAGCTGAACACTCACGTACCGTTTTATAGTAGTTCAACAGAGAATTGTCTCCACATTATTTATATAAGGAGCGTTGCCAAATATGAAATCATTATTTAAATATTTTTGCGGTCAGTGTAAGTTCAGCTTATGGCGGGCCGTTTAATTTAAGTGTGTTCAAGTGCGATAAAATCATAATTTTGTATCTTTATGAAATAGTGGTTAGTTTTGTAGACGATACTTGTGAGTGCAGTTTCCTCTTACAAAACAATTTTAGCTCTCATAGGTTTCCCATAATGGTGCGTCAAAGTCAAATTTTGCCTGTTCTGCTGCCATGCAAATAGTGAAAACCAAATGATCTACATAAACAAAGTAATTCACGAGCTATGCAAGGAAGGATTTTAAAGACCATAACGTAATATTTTGAATTTTTTAAAAAATCGCAAAAGTTCAGGAACAAGTTGAAATTTCAGCAATTTTTTAATGTACAAAAATAGTTCACGGGATTTTTTTTTAAATGTTTCATCACGTAGTCCATAATATGTTATTTCACTGTGTAATGATGCGACTGTTGTCGAGCTTTCTAAGGCCGTTACAGAGGGAAAAAAATCATAATTTTGTATTTGTATGAAATAGCGTTACAAAATAAAATAGCTCAGCCAGTTTTCCCATAACGGTATTTTAAAGTCAAAATTTGCGTGTTTTTAGTTCATACATCCCTCGAAAACCAATCAATGCAATGAAACAAAATAATTAACAGTGTAAGTACATGTAATTGGCTAGGGCTTTACATAAAAAAAAAAACAATACAAAATATTTTTGCATTAAAAATATTTTTTAAAGTAACAAAAAAATTTCCAAAATTTAAGAAATTTAAAAAAAATACGAAACATTGTTTGAATGGGAATTTATACACGTAACAACTTAGCCAATGTCGTGTACTTTTACTATGAATTGTTTCGTTTCATAAGGTTAATTGGTTTTCGGTGGGTGTAGGAACTAAAAACATGCAAATTTTGACTTTGAAGTGCCATTATGGAAAAATTGGCTGAGATATTATTATTTTTATTCTAAGAGGTTAACGTATTCCCAAGTAATGGCTACAAAACTATCACTGTTTCATACAAATATAAAATTATGTTGTTTTTTTCGCTCTAGAACGCCCTTAAGGGGGGGGGGGGCCACCGAATATTTATTGTTTTTTTTTTTTTTGTAATATTTGTATGGGAATTAGTTTATTTTGTATATGAACATTGCGACTAAATTTATTGTAATTAATACTTTTCCAGTTTTCATAATTTTTTATGGCTTGTCAAAATCCGAATTTTCATAAAAAGGTTTTATGCATTGAAGGAAAACCAACTGACGCGTCATGACGTACAAACCTGGAATAAATGGCACTGAATAACGATGTCATCGGTTACAAGGTCTCCTGTATTAAAACAAAAATATATTTATTTATGCAACTTTAAAAAATTCTTGAGTTCTTTAAATTTGAGTATAAAATTGCAGCATTTTTTTAAACACAACTTTTTAAAAATTTTTGTTAGTCTATATCTTGTAGCTTGCAGTATCGACATTTAGTGTGAACTATTTAAGTTTTGGTAAGTCAGTAGGTTTTACTGTAAAGCATAAAACCATTTTATGCAAATTTGAACTTTGGCATGCCGTTATAAAAAAACTTTGAAACCTAAAAAATGTTCATAACAGAAAAATTTTTGTTTATTTGGACATTTTATGCGCCCTCGAACAACACAGTGGAAGGGGGGGATATATTTCGGCCATGGCCTGTTGAAGGATCCATCCCAGCATTCCCCTGGAGTGATTTCGGGAAACACAGTAAAACCAAAATCAGGATGGTCGGAGCCAGGTAACAAACCCCGGTCCTCCTGAATGCGAGGCGAGTGTTTTACAACAGCCCCATCTCGCTTAATTAATTCACAATATATTTCTACCCCCTTAATTGGCGTCTAACTCCGCCAGAGACGAGTACCACACGCAGGCTTGCTGTAGGCGGGTCGCGAACCCATAGCCCCCCAGCCGTTGTCCTTCACACGATGAAGAGTTGAGGGGGGGGGGGTTGGCGAGAGAGGTGGGTCTAACGAGCCTTCGTCACGCACCGACCCGCGCAGTTTAATTAATCGAACTGCGGCGCGATTGCTATCACGAAAATGGAATTAGTATGATTCACTTCCGAAGAGGCGTTAAACCTGGAAATTGCTATCTTCGCCGCGGAGATCCAGGAGCAGTACGCGACCCGAGACTTTTATACAACCATTAGAAGATTGCATTTTAGGTCACTAAATAAACCACGTGACCAAACTCAGCAGACATGGTCGAAATTTTACTGAGCTTGTGTAGCACTCTTGATCTTCAAACCTATATTTGTAATATCATCTACTGTTGTTCACTTATGATTTGTTTCCCGTATAGGCTTATCCTAAATAGAAATCAGTAAATATTTACTGATTACCTGTGTTATTTTAACTAATTTCGGATAAACCAAAGCGAACCAGTAAGGTTATGGTTTTTCACTGTTTTAATTTGTTGAACGAGGTCTGTCGGGAATCAGTATAAAAAATACCCGGCTCGTTGTGAATATTCACTTATTTGGCTTTGCAGTGTTTTTTTTTTTAAATTAAACAGAGGTACCTATCTATGAGAAGGATTACTGATGGAAAGAAAATCGTATTATTTCGTTGGTAGTATATACCATGTATTTATCTTTAAATCAATGTCATGTGTAATCAAAATATATATTGTACTAATTAAATTTTTTGTAACTATGCAATAGGATAAAAATGGTACTAATGTAACTCCAGTTTATTTAAGTTCAGTATGAAAAATTATATATGTTAAATGTGATTTTATAATTGTTATTGCCACAATGGTTAATTGGAATATGAGAGTATAAATACGTATTCAGCATACAGGCGCGGCAGACAGTGATGGTTTTATAGCATGATCCAGGAGGGAGGCATCCAATGTATGGAGGGGGAAGATAAAGCTACCGGCCAGAGGGCGGAGCTTAACAGAGGGCCCCTTTTGTGGGTTAATACAAAATATTTTAAAATAACAATTAAATAAGTAATGTGTTTCTATTAAATTATGTTCTATGTTGAAAATTGCAAGTAAACATAGAAAAATTTCAGTGCAATTAAATAAACAGTTCGGAAGTAACTGCTACACAGAGCTACTCTTTTGTCCTCGGAGACGAGCTGCTATTGGCTGACGAGTTCGCGTGGCCCGCGATCACAGGCGTGAATTAAAGCCGCGGTATTTTTACACAACCCGAAGTTGTGGGTCCAGCAGCTAACCGCATGACGGACGCTGTCTGGGACCGTGTAATTAACCCCGTGCCGACGCAAGAGAAGTAAGACACTCGCGTAACAAATATTTGAATATTTCTATTACAGACTGTCACCGAGGCATTAGGGACCTTGCTAGTGTTACCAATGAACAATAAGTAAAGTTACGGTGTGTTGATTCCAGCAGTATTTGCCTAACAGTAGATACTATATGTTTGTTCTAGGACAAAGCCCTAAAAATAATAAATAATTTAAATTTTACAAATAATAAGTGTGTTAAAATGTTCCTCTTAAAAACCAAATCAAATCAAATGAAAGGTAATTTGCTTTACATATTTTTAAAAATTTCCAGGGTCCATAAGGAGGGACCCTAAAATTCCATAATTAATACATTTAAAAGAATACATATTTTCTGTGGGTATGCTTGAATACTCTGATATTTTTAGGGGAAAGAAATCAGACTCTTTTTTCCAGGAGCTAAATATTTACCCACCTGAAAGTATCATAAATTAATTAATTTTTATTTTATTATTTTTATTCTTTATAAAATTTTAATTATTTATTTTTTTTAGTGCTTTGTTCTAGAACATACACATACATATATATATATATATATATATATATATATATATATATATGTACATAAATAAATATACATATATATGTATATTTATTTATATTTATATATGTATATATACATATATGTATATAAAATGTGTGTGTATATATACTGTATACACTATCTATATATTTCTAACCATACTTATTCACCGAGCGTTACTACTACAAGCCAGAGAGGCGGCTTACAATCTTTAGGTAATTTTTGCAATGCAATTATTGGTTTATGGTAAACTGATGTGTATAGTTAAACGACATGACTAACTAATGTTGCCGAGTAGCAGAAAGCTCACAGTTATATAAAAGGACTAAGCACAAAAAAAAATCGAAAGAAACACATGAGGGAAGCCGGACATGGCTGTACTAAACAAACATACAAATAATTCCGATATAGCAATATAGTCGGTATGTAACACAAACCAGTTAAATTGGCAAATTCTCAAGGAAAAGAACATAAGGGATAAGTGAACATAACAACGTTGAAAACTCAATAAACTTCTAGTTTCCGACTTTGCCGCACGCAGAGTTGTAGTCAGAAACTTTGTAGCCTAAATATCCTTAAACCGAAATACCAAAATTATCAACAAGTAGCGCTGCCTATAATTTCAAGATCAGTCCAGTTCTTTCTTTTTTGTTGTTTTCGTTTAGTTTTGACGTAGCTCAAAACTTATATTAATAAAGAGTGTAACCAATGTACAATGCAGGCCAAGTTAGCAGAAAGCTACTATTAAAGTCCAACATTCTAATAAAATTTAACTACGCAATTAGGAAATGAAAGTTAAAGTTATAATAGCAGACATCCAGCAATTCCAGAGGCTATGTCTAACCTTGATATGTAGAGGTTTATGTGAGTACGGAGCAGCGCCGGAATAAAGGGGCGGGAGATAGGGAGATCCCCGAGAAAACCCGCCGACCAGCTGCGTCGTCTGGCATGATTTTCACACGAGATTTAAAAATTTTTCGAGATTTGGTCATAAGGGCGAAAGACGGTACGCGTGTTCTCGAATATTCCTCCATATCTGTCTAAGAAATAGAGACATCGAAGTGCCCTTTACATCAGGATGACGCTTACGTAAATACTCGAAATGCCATTTCAGAATTATTCTCATTTTTAGACCAAATAATTAAAAAAATTATGAAATCTAATTACGATTAATTATCAATATATATCTAGTTGAGTAAAATTTCTGATATCGAAGTGGTTTTACTTAAGAATGAAGCTTACTTAAATACCTGAAAAGTAATTTCTTGATTTTTCGAAATTCGACACCGAACGGAGTGAAAAGTGTTTTCAATGAATCGTTGATTTAGCACGACCTGAACGGGATATCATCACGGTTTTCACTTGAAAGTAAGTTGCATAAATTCTCGAAAGTGTAGTCTAGTGGATTTTTTTTTTTTTTTTTTTTTTTTTTTAGATTCGAACCCATAAGAGGTGTAAAGGTGCGGAACGTGTTTTAGAAAAGTATTCGTAAAAATATTTCCTCAGATATGTCATTTGCTATGCTGAAATAATAAAAATTGCCTCCGTTTTGAAAATGTGAAAATAGAGTGAACGATATACACGTAAGTCAAGTCAGCTTTGTATGCAGAATATGTGTATCGAGTTTGATGACATTCTGAAATATATTTCCTTCGATATGACATATTATGCTAAAATATAAACATAACCACCGTTTTGAAAATGTGAATATACGATAAACGAAATACACGAAAGTCAAGTCTGCTTACTACATGGTAAATGTGTAACAAGTTTGACGAAATTCGGTCTAAGGGTTTAAAAATTTGTAGGGGAGAGGGGGGAGGGGTACACACAGACTCAAAGGCAGGACGGTGATCTCATAAGCCTACTTATTCCTTCGGAAAGTAGGCTGAAAATAAGTTGTTTATTTGGAAGAAGGAAATGACGTTCTGTTAGCAGCGCCCACCAATTTGGAATAATGGAACTCCTGTTTTTAATTTGGCCTGTACATTTTCCTTTGTGTTTTAGACATCGACGCGGCTCATGGCATAGCTCCGTACATTGTATACAGTTGGTATTACTGACTTCTAGTGCTTATACTACTATTATAGGCAACTACATTTGCGAACATTCATAGAAACCATAGACTCCTCCGGACGGTTAATAGTCAAAAATTAAGAAAGGTAGTGAAGATGCAACAATTTGACTATGTTTAGGAAAGTAATATTTGTGCCTTGTCAGGTGGAAAATTCAAATAAATTTCTTTGTTTGGAACTTCAGCGGAAAATGAAGACTTCGAAGACGATGAGTACCGATCCCTCTTACGAGGGAAGTTTACAATAAATTTTAATGGTTAGAATAATTTTATATTTGTACGATATATGGTTTGTATTATAAACATATATTATGATTAAATTTTTACAACAATGGAAATTTTCTAGCTTTATTTTTTTTTTTTTTTGTAATTCACACTGAATAACAATGTCACGGGCTACGTCAAGTAACGTATAAAAAATCCGCATTTAAAGGTTTTGTATTTTAAAAAATTATCAACATTTTAAATTCAGCAATAATTTTATAATGTACAAAAATATATCCAATGCAAGTTCTAAACATATCTTGGTGTAGCCTGTGACATTGTTCTTCGCTGTGAATTACTTCACTTCTGTAGGCCAGTTGGTTTTGGTTTTTGTATAAAACATTTTTATGCAAATTTCGGCTTTGACCTGCCATTATATAAAACCACGAAATCTATAAAATTTTTTATTATAATAATCTCGATATATGTCTATAATACAAACTGTATCTCGTACACCTTTAAAAATGATAAAACAAATAAAATTTTCCAGGGAGCCCTTCTTTCATTTATTAAAAATAACTTAAATATGTTTTAACCAAATGCTTTGAAAAAATTTGAGACTGTGTACAGTCATACGATACACAATTTTTCCAGAGCGTTTTTTAAAATAATGTACCGTTTGCTAGCAAAAAATTATTTTGCTTAATTTTGGCTTCTTTTGACAACAAAATATGTGATATTTCAGGGGCCAAAATCTAAGAATCCATTCGGTGTATTGCAACAGAAAAATTCAGATACAAGCGATGATATACAAGTGTTAAAACTGTAAGAATGAATTTTTGATATGTGTATTAATTTGCGTTAAAAACAAATATTTTCGAAACCACTGCAAAACTAAAGAGCGAGGCCTTAAGGCGAAGAGCGACAGAAGTGTTGCGTCTATTGAGTGCTGGCAACTGCTGGTCCTCTCACTGCAGAAGTGCTGTGATGATGACAGGGAGAGATGTCGTTCAACCCTGGAGAACTCTCTGGAGCCCTACTAATACATTAACTACCCTCGAGATGTTGGAGCTACAGTATCTATTGCTCACTGCTGGCTCCTGCCCCGACCTGATTACTGCACATTCCTTCTGCTCTCCACTTACCTCCTCTCTTCCCCTCACTGTACCTATCCTCTATACATAGCGAGAATACTCCCGCACCTGTAAGCCAAGCCTCCAGTAACCCGCGTTCACATTGCAACTACTGTTACAATGATCATCCCCAAGATTCTGAACTAAAGCTACGTCCAGGGGCCACGGTGAGCACTCAAAAAACCCTGCTGAAGTTCTATTTGCAGTCAATTCGTATCTTTCCGCGTGTAACGGCTAACGACGGGATATGTCTAACCTCTCTGGACACGTCACTTGATGTTTGCGCGTGCAGTCGTTAGGAACCTATACTGTTGATAAGAAAAAGTTTATTAATTATATAAAATACAATTATGTCCATTTCGGTTGATTTTGTTGCAGTATTGTTATATTTGAATTGGGAAATACATGCAACTATATTGCGTAATTTCGCTGCCAACCATACAAACATTAAGACAACTATTGGTTATGTTGAATGATATGAAGTAACGACTAGTGATATTTTTAAGGGTAACATTTTGAGTGCTCACTTTATCCCGAATGACTTATTCATATTTTCGAGAGTTTTTATGGCAGTAATTCTGTAACATATATTTCAGGTCACTGAAAAAAAATGCGTAACACTCTAAATCTGAATTAGTGAATATTCACTGATTCACACTGATGGATGGAGCAGTTTCAACAATTTGAATAAGTGAATACAGTCATATTTTAATTAGTGAATATTTACCGATTTCCTGTAAGAGTACCAACATCTCACAATTGTTTTCAAAGAACAATTTTCACTTACTGAAACAGTGAAAAATTACTGGAAAATTTGTGGGCATTCACTAATTAGCTTGTGGAATGTTGGCACTCTTTATCGGAATCAGTGAATAGTCACCGATTTCACAGTGGTTTCTCACTGATTCAATTTGTTGAAACTGCTCAATGCATCGGCGTGAATAAGTGAATATTCACTAATTCAGATTTAGAGTGAACATATTACGACAATGCAGGTGTACCGAGATGAAAAAAAAAGTGTATCCCTAACCCTGCTTACGCCAAGGCTCTGGGGCAGGCATCTATATAGACGAATTTAACCTGTAAATGCAGAAGTGCTAAGGGTGGCCCAGACACGCACATCACTCCTCATCCAAGCCTCAAACTACAGGTCACTGAACTAGATGCAGTCTTCGTTGGTAACTCGCCTTTGTGAGACATTAAAGGGTGACGCAATCATCAGGTGCCATCTAGCAATGTAACTGCAAGACCTTGGTGGAGATTTTACATATACAAACGTAATTAAGACCATGGTCATTAATTTATTTCAAATAATTGCAATTAACTCGAATATTTTTATCCAAATGCTTTGAAAAAGTTTGAGACTGTTTACAGTTATACGATACACAATTTTGCCAGGGCGTTTTTTTAAATAATATATTGTTTGCTAGAAAAAAATTTTGCTAGCAAAAAAATTTTGCTTCATTTTGGTTTAATTTGATTACAAAATATGTGATATTTCAGGGGCAAAAATCTGAAAATCCGTTTGATGTATTGCAACAGAAAAATTTAGATACAAACGAGATATATAAGCATTAAAACTGTAAGAATGAATTTTTGATATATGTATTAATTTGCTTTATTTGTTATTTTTTTTAAACCCCTGCAAAACTAAAGAGCGAGGCCTTAATTTTCGAACACTTAAATACAAACATTACATAATATTTAAACAAATTAATGTGATTGGTTACTATTCGAAATATTTAGGTCTATATCTTGTTTTTTGAATGACACGAAGACAATTTTACAGGAAATTGGTTATGAGGTTCGCAAATATTTTATACAATAATTTTTTAAATTCAATTTAAGGTCAAAAGCGAACTTCAGTTAATGTCTGTCTGAGATAAATCAAGAGTAAGAATACAAACATACTTGCACCATAGCTCTGTGGTACCTACCTTCCTTGCAACGACGGATTTTTAATCGGATATCCTATCAATATAGCGAATTAGAATTAAAATTATTTAATTCTGAACGAACCTCTTGTAAATATAACTTTTCAAATAAATATCGTAAACCCGGATTTCTTTGTGACAGTTCAAGTAATTTTGTGACACTGTTATTTTTTTTTTTTTTTTTTTCGAGTTTTGAGTAAGAAATACGGAACAGTATTTGCGTTTATAAAATGATAAATTTGATTCATGCATATTAATTTTGTTATCTCTGTTCTGCATGGTCTAAATCAAACGTTTTAAGTAGCAAACTGTTACCCACAACTGCCTCAAAATAACCCCGGTTTACAGTAAATAGTGTCCACGTAATATGCTTTACGTAATTTCAAAACACAGGATTTGAAAAATAAATAAATAAATAAACAAAACAAATAAAAAATTGATCAATTTGGTTGTAATTTAACTTAACAAGTTCCCTAGCTAAGCACTGTTGATAAAATGTTGATAGGTTGACCTCTTATGATGATATGAAATTTTGTGTTTAAAAAATCGTTATCAACTGAATTTGAAACAATAGGGGCTATTCTAAATTTAGATGGTTATATTTTACTTTGCCTTCTTCTCGTGTTAGCCAAAGCTACATTCAGTTACTTGTGCACATTTTGAAGAAAGAAGAAATATAATTTATAAAAGAGCATTCTACAAGGCAAAGTCTAAGGCAGTAGACAACTAGGAAGTGGCAAGTAGATGCGGTTAGACCAAGCAAAGTAGATGACCGGCCTACCACTTCATATTATGTTAAAAGAGAACTGAGGACATCTCTGGGTACAGACGTCTCATCAGAGATCCAGTTACTTAATGAATGCACGAAAAAATGAGGTATGAAAATTTGTTTTATCAAGCAACCATTTATATCATGTCACGAAATCATAAAGTTATAACCTCAACAAAATGTCTGGTAAAAACTGGCATTTGGGCGTGGTACATAATTCAACGCTAAAAGCATTAATCTATAACTGTAGGTTTCTGGAAGCCAATTTGCGAAAATTAAACAATAGCAATCCTAGGCAATAGTTTCAGCCAACGTTATAAACTAAATTGTTTCCAGTGTTACGATCTTCTGAGGCACAATCTCTGACGCCGGAACCTCGTGCATTTAACTGCGGCGCAAGAGATCACGCGTAACGAATTAGTAATTCTGAATATATGTTTACTCTTAAAGTTGGCTGATACCATTATCTAGGATTGTCATTGAGTATTTTATCCGTATTGGCTTAAAAAAGCGTAGAAATCAACGGATGCTTTCAGCGTTTGTTTATCTAACACGCGCTCTTAAAGGCCATGATCATTCTTTTATACTGCATTAATATTAGTTATTTTTAGTTCTAATCGAAAGTAGATATAGAGAACCTATCAGTTTTGTTAAAAAACAGTTTGAACTTTGATAACTAATTTTTTCACAACAAAATAGATTATGGTTTTATACATGTAACTAAGGAAATTCTCGTTAATAAACCAATTGATAATATCTTCACAATTTATCGACTAGAAAACACAACACTTAAAAAAAAACATTATATGACAGTTTTGCGACATACCTACTCTCGTTCAGGAATTAAAAAAAACTAACGTAAAGCAGTAGAAATGATGAATAATAGCCTTAACCTACAGAGACGTTTTTGTCGGTGAGCAAAATAGTTCCGCAGCAGCAGAGGTAAGTTTTCAGCAGCGAGGACGGACGTCGATGGAAATATATCACTCGGTCGCGCTCCACGACGACGAGGCGAATCGTGCGCCACTGCGGACGTAATAACCGAGCTGCAGAAACAAAACTTTCCCTGATTGCTACAACATGAGGATAGCGAGGCGAAGAGAAGCCAGGAAGAAACTTCTTTTGTTTTATTGGCTCTTTATATCGAGTGGACGGGAGGGAGAAATCGCTGATGGAAGGGATTGCAGTATTCTTCAGGCCGTCTGTGACATCACGTAAGGCTGTAGGTTCTGATTCCTCTCTCCCTATTGGCCGGTCTGAGGTGCGTGCGCATTGTTCTGCGCATACCCGAGCCACGGAGTAGCGCCGGTTTTTATATTTTGTTATTTGTAGTTTCCTAACCTGAGGAAACTTTAAATGAGAGCATACATTTTTATTCTGCTTTAAACTAATCTAAGCCAACCTAAACTGAACTATTCTAAACAAATTTAAGCTAACCTAATCAAACTTTAACCAACGTAAACGAATCTAAACTAACGTAAACTAATCGAAACTACCGTAAACTAATTAAAAAATAACGTAAGTTAATATAAACTAATATAAACAAACTTAAAATTATCTGAACTAATATAAAATAACTGCCACAGCGGATAGGGAGGAGAAGGGAAGAGTCCTGCGCAGAACACGGCTGTTCAGAGACGTTTGGCGAAACAGAACAACCAATAGGGAGACGCGGATAGCAGAGTCCACAGCCGTAGTAGTGACGTCATAGTGGGCTGATCAGGCAGACACCCGTGTACGGTGTACTTAATCTCATTGGCGTTGCGTCGG
>PNEQ01048280.1:11962-22371 GCA_003012365.1 Medauroidea extradentata | reverse complement strand
AAAAATTAAGTTTTAGAGATAAATGACTGGCTTAGAAAGGATGGATATGTGTTTAACGTTCATTGAGTATAATTCCTAAACTTACGTATTGTTACAAAACTTAATATTACTGTGGAATTTATTTTTATTGTTGCTGTTACTAGTTAATATTATTTGGGGGGGGGGGGAAGGTTCACTCAGATGGTAGCTATACTATGCGTTTATTTAGATATTATTTATGGTTAAATGACTTAAAAAAAGTTATGGTTAAGCGGGCATTTACTGTACTACAATGGCAGGTACTCTGAATACAAAGACGGTTACAAAGTATTAAGTTATATTAATTTAGGAGGGGAGGGCAATATTACTGATTTTTAATATGTTATGTTAAGTTGAGGGTTGCTGCCACATAATTATATCTGACGACCTTACCGAAGCTGGATTGATGAGGAGACGGCATCGGCGAACGAGCACGCCCCGCCGGGACTCGACCCACGAGCCCCGGAGGAGAACTGCACTGCTGTTGATCGGATGATGGTGGACGACATACCTGATTTACTTGGTAACAAGACGTTATATCGTGTGCTTGTCCTCATTATTACGCCACTACGAGGGGGAAGGGGTGAGTTGCTGTCTTCCGTGGTTTCCCAACGCTGGCCTCATTGCAGCTCGAACCTCTCGCTGTCCGGCTTGCCAGGCACTATCATAACAGTATGTTGAGTATGTTTTGACCACATTAAGTATTCCAGGCGTACAAATGTGACATGTACTAAGGTTAATTTTACTACAGGTCAGAAAGATATATGTTAAAAGTTTGTCACAGGGAACATTTCCGCCGCTTGAGCGCTAGTATCGGCAACGGGTGCAAACATTTCAATCACAGAGCTTTCCTGAATTATAAGTTACATAAAGTTGATAATTTAAAACGCAAAATTGGTTTATTTTCACATTAAAATTAAGTTAAATGACTTCTGTCATTTCCAAGTCTATTTATCTTTAATTTTAAGACAGTTTCGTATTTTTCTGGTCCCTTAGCGATAGTAGCGAAACTAGTGGCAGATATTTTCCCTCTGACGAACTCTCCCATAAGAAAACCTGTAGTATAATTAACCTTACTTGTATGTAGGCTATTATATTTTTCTTTAAATAAATGAAACAGCACGGCTTAGTGAATAAAAAACCTAATTATTATCTTCAAATTTCTACCATAATTATAAGATAACTTCATGATTTTTATTTTAGTAAAAATGTGTTTTGATAAGGTTCTAAGCAATTTATGGAGTCACCGAAATGTCATAATTTTTTCCGAAGTACAGTACAGGCCTACCTATTTTTATTGCTTCGAGTAGATAAAAAAAGCGAACGTCGAGGAATTGTCTTGAAAGTGAAAAGGGAGATGGCGTGTTTATCTCGAACCACTGGCTCGAGAAGGGTCGATATGGGAGGAAGGAAGGGTAGTGAGGATTGCAGTGGCAGACGGCAAGAACTCGGCGAATGTTGCGGCGTGCAGGTCCGGCGAGCTGCGTGATTTATGACTCCAGTCTTGCCAGATACACATCGCACAGATTGAATTAGCGTGCTCCGCCCCGCGGGAGGCGTGGACGTTATTTAAGTCTTACTTAAACGACTCCGCCTTTCCTCGACTATGCAACGAGTAATTAATCCGCCCGCTGGGCTATGTACCCATGTTTATAACCCAGCGGGCGTCTCGCAGGCTTGTCAACTGCTTTTCAATAAATACCCCTAGACCAGGCTTGCGCGCTGGTATCGGCAAGAGGCGTCAACTAACCAATTACAGAGCTTTCGTGAATTTTAAGTTATGAGAAGTTGACAATTTAAAACTAATGAAAAAAAGTTTGTTTATCACTTTAAAATTAAAATAAATGACTTCTATCTTTGCCAAGTTTCGTTAAATTGAATTTTACTACGATTTTGTATTATGTTAGACCTGTTAGCGATAGTTAGAGACTTGCAAAATTCGTGCTGTTTTCTGACAGCTGACTTGACTCCAAGTGACTATTGGCTCGATCGACGTCTCCCGCTGGCCGATATTGTCGTGACTTGCCGCGGAGAATACTTACACGGCAGAGAAGCCAATCTCTGTAAAGGCGTAACGCACGACATAACAGACCGTGGCCAATATAATCGCAGATTATGTTCTGATATGTATAGGAAAGTGAAGTTTAGTCTGCTACCAAATGATGGCGCGAATTTTGCATGGCTCTAGCGATAGTAGTATAGCTAGTGGGAGAATTTTTCCTTGTGCTACACTTTCCCATAAGGAAACACGCTTTCTGTCTAATCTGTTGTAGAATTTACCTTAATCAGGCATAAAAACAAGCTCAACAAAATAATATACATTTATGTAAATATGCCAAAATTAACTATCTCTTTATTATTCAAACACGCAAATTTTCATATTAACATACAAACATTGAAATAAATAAAAACTCATTTACAAATTGTTATTTACTCAAGATTTTCGAGGCCAACTTCTATACCTTTACGTTGTAGGCGTATTTACAGATGAATAATAATATTTTGCCCTTTCAATGTACAACTTTTAAGCTACAAAAATTTAGGAGAAATAACGTTTGACACGCTATTATAAAAGCAGAAACTGCGAAAAATATATGCAAGTCCACGATAACTATTACTCGCCGAGCGAGACAGTAAGACCAATCACGGGACATTATTCTGCAGCTGAATCAAAATTACAGAACGCTAGGTTAAGCCGGAAGAAGCTAAATTGGCAACACTGAAGCAGGGTTGATGAGGATCCATATTAAAATATTTTATTTCAATTTAGTTATTTTTTTTAATTCTTAGAAGAAAGGTTAGAAAATGTTCCCTGGTACTTGTGCAGTAAAATTAACAAAAGTGTTTACAGTATTTGCAAGTACAGTTCCTATCAAATACGCCTGTCTTCAACCCACATATAATCTCGTACGCCAGTGTTCAAGGGACCAGGCTGTTGATAGCGATAATGGAAACCTTCCCTCTTGTGTAAATCAGTTATTCCAAGTGACCTCTCAACGTTTCCCTCCTCGGTTAACCGTGCGGAGTGGATTAATGTAAATGACCAGAAGAGCAAGCCAAATCGGTGTTAAGAACCTACGTAACCAAATGGAAGACAATTTAACTATCCAAGTTGACTGTGGAACATACAACCATCACGCCCTAGTTCGTTGTAGTATTTATCATCAGACTGCAGAGTATAATTAACTGAGTTCTGGAAGTAACGCGGGTTCAACAACATACAGACTGGACTGCACAGTCCTGTGTACACTATGTCTTCAGATAATTGTTCATTCGCTGCTGCTCCAGTGAGTGTCCAGTTGTTAGAGTCCACGATTTTTCGCCAAAATAATTCTGCAAATGTTTATGTACACATATGCAGCCCTGCTTCATGGTCAGTGATTGGCTGTTTATAACTCTCAGCGTCTAGGGTTCTACCCGCAAATCACAGACGTGTGGTGTCGCAGTAACCTTGTTCCTGTTGGCACAGTCAAATGAGCCACGTCTGTGTAGTAATACATTCTGCCAGTAACCATGAAGCAAAGCTTCATATGTGCACATAAAGCAATGAATCAAACTGTTGCAGAATACTTTTCGCGAAAAATCGTGGGCTCTACCAGTTGTTCATCTGACAAAATAGCGTGGGAGTCAGTTAGTTTTAACGGAGATTTCCTGTAGGTTCTGTCCTTAATGACGTGTTAAAAAGACCCGAAAGCTTCTCCTGAAATGAATTCACCTAATTTCTGGGTGCCTAATATTTAACAGCGTAGTGCATAGAGAGCTCTCAACCAAAACATCTTCTATCTGTAACTACTCAGTCAGTTTGAGGTAGAGGAAGGAAACATAAGCCGACATTGAATCTCGTACCTATCGTCCCATAGAACTCACATGCAGAGCGCTGAATATATGGGCTTTGGTTTCTTACTTTGTCAGAACTTTTGTAATTTATACCGGTGGCTATTACATTTTTAATGACAGAATCCTCACAGTGCAGGACCATAGGTATATTTGTGTCTTAGTAGTAGATCCTGACTGCGAAAATACTTTTTTTTTTTTTTTTTTTTAGATAAATCGGAAAAATATTAAATTTATTTTAACGCGCTTGATGTTTTTAAATTAATGAAAAGAACATTCCTTTGGCATTTTTTTTTCTTTCGTAAGACACGTTTCAAAATTTCACGGAAAATAATGCGTTCTAATCCAGACTCCACTACAGTGCAGATCAAAAGACAAATATGCTCAATAATGTTAATGACAATACTGTAGCAATAATACATAAAATAATTCATTTACCAAAGTTAATACATAAATGTGTGTGCTTGTATAGCATTTTTAATTTCCAACGCTTTACAAAGAAGCCAACATTAATAAAATATATTTCCTGATCCCAACTTGACTGATCCCAATTTAAGGTTCTGTTAAATTTTTCGACGTGGTTACATTTAGGAAATACGGACCGCTAGTAATAAATTTATTAGACCAGGAGAAACACATATCCTTAAACCCATGTCACAAAAAGTAGGCAGCGTTATCAGAAGCATTATTAATGGGTGCTCCGAACAATGTACACACACTACCAAAACGCATACAAATCCAATTCCTAAAGAACTATTAACATTTTTATTTCCTAATTACTACCGTGTTCTGTGCTCTAATTGGCTGCGAAATTAAAGTAAACGTATTTGAAATTACGCCTGCTAGTTGATTCTCATACTGTTTGACGGAGAAATGCGATGCGCTGTACTTGTACGAAGAGTAACGCACAATATTGGAATATTGGTTGGCTGAACAGAAGCATGACTGTTTGTGGTGACGTTAAGAAGGCATGGTACTACATTCAGTGCTAAAAGCATAATTTAAAAATTAAGGTTTCTCAAAGTCATTCTGAAAAAAAATATGAATAAAAAACAGCATTCCTAGACAATAGTTTTTACCAACTTTTGAACAAAATTGTTTATAAAGTAATGTATTTCTGAAGAACAGTATCTGACACCGCAATCTCGTTTATTTATTGTTATTTATCATTTTTACAGTTTTACGTGTCCTCGGACAGAACAAGGCCTTGGAAGAGGTACGCAGAGGCAAAGAGGTTAGCAGTCGGCCAGGCGTGTTTAAGGAGCCGTCCCAGTATTCGCCCAGAGCGATTTTTGAAAACCCTGGAAAACAAAAAATCAGAATGTTCGGAGCCGGGGATTGAATTCGAGTCGTTCAGAATGCGAGGTGAGTGTTTTACCGCTGCTCCACCTCGCTCGGTAGGTCGCGGCGCAAGCGATCTGGGTGAATGTTTGCTCACAAAGTTGGTAAACATCTTTCTCTAGGATTTTTTTTGTATTTTTTTCCATATTGATTTTTAAAAACGTGTATATTTCAATTGGAGTTCTCAACGTTTATTTATCTACCGGTCTTTTATAGGCGATTCGGAATAAGGGGAGTACTTAAAAAAGCCCTGTTGAATTTCTCTTTGCAGCCAATTCGTATCTTTCCGCGCGCAACGTCTGAACGACGGGAAATGTCTAACCACTCTGGACACGTCACTTAATGCTTGCGCGTTTAAGAGAAATTGTGCAGTCGATAGAAACCTGTATAGTCTGACAAAAAAAGTTTATTAATTATGTAAAACATAGTTATGCCAAATTTTGTTAATTTGTTTTCAGTATTGTTGTATTTAAATAGGAAAATACACGGAACTACTTAGTGCAATACGCTGCCAACCTTACAATCAGTAAGGTAACTATTGTTAACGTTGAATCATATGCAGTAACGACTAGTGACTTTTTTCAAAGGTTAAGTCTTTAGTGCTCACTTTATTCCGAACGACCTATAAGTGGCTTCTTCTGCACCTGGTACACATGAATGGTTTTGTAGCGTGCCATGCCTATTATCTACGCGAAACAGCTCAACTTATTCACAATATGTTTATCTACGAAAGAATACACAGTTAAATATGGGCTTCTACCACGTTAAAAATACAACACACTTATTAGAAACCTGTTTTTGGGGCCCTATAAAATGGCTAAAAACGAAGTTTATTCACAGTTGTAACTGGAAAACACCATCCGGATTCGTAAAACACAACATTGGAAGCATGCGTTGGACTTTACTACAAAGTTTCCACAAATAATATTGTAGGGTCGCCGCTATAAGTCCCATAGTAAAAGGAGTACTAGGAAAACATTGCAGGCCAGTTTGGCGCCGCGAATATAAGTGATGTTGTTATTGACGAGTGTGCACTCTAAATTTGAATTAGCGAATATTCACTGATTCACGCTGATGTATGGAGCAGTTTCAACAATTTGAATAAGTGAAAATAGTCACTGTTTAACTAGCGAATGTTCACTGATTTCCTTTAAGAGTGCTAACATCTCACAAGTGAATCAGTGAATATTCTTAGTTTTTTCCAGTTGTTTTCAAAGAACAGTTTTTACTTATTGAATCAGTGGGAAATCTGTGCACATGGACATTCACTAATTAATTTTGTGGAATGTTGGCACTTTTTATAGTAATCAGTGAATAGTCGCCAATTTCACAGTGGTTTCTCACTGGTTCAATTTGTTGAAACTGCTCCATCCATCGGCGTGAATCAGTGAATATTCACTAATTCAGATTTAGAGTGTGGAAAGTTGAACCTTATCGCTTCACTGTCTCCGCGCATCAAACGATGAGAATTACATTCGCCGTACATAGCCCTCTTAAGGCATTGATCCTTAATTTATTTCAAACAATTTCAAATAACTCGAAATTACTTGAACCAAATTGCTTTGAAAAAAATTTTAGACTATGTACAGTCATACGATACACAATTTTGGCAGAGCGTTTTCCAAAATAATGTACCGTTTGCTAGTAAAATATAATTTTGCTTCATTTTGGCTTATTTTGACAACAAAATATGTGATCTTTCAGAGGCAAAAATCTAAAAATCCTATTGTAACAGAAACATTCAGCTACAAACGATGATATATAAGTGTTAAAACTGTAAGATGAATTTTATATATGTATTAATTCACGTTAAAGAAAACATTTTCGAAACCGCTGCAAAACTAAAGAGCTACGCCTTAAGAGGCCGTTCCAGTGTTTCAGGCGTATGTATACAACCGGCATTAACTCCATATATATCAACGCTAATATTACGTTCTCTATAGAAATAAGAGTATTACACATATCAACATTATCTTCACGTTTTATAAGAGACAGAGTCGTTCTTATTTTCACTGTGTTTGCCGAAGTCAAGTACAAAGAATGGCTGCTACAAATTTTACGAAATGTTTTTTGCAGTATCACGTTGCTAATGTAACCGTTTGTTATGCTTAATTTTGCAGAACGCAGCTATAGTAAGAACGGCTGTGTCTTTGATTAAGCGCGAAGACAACGTTGTATGTGTAATACTCTTATTGCTGTAGAGAACGTAAAATTAACCTTGATTTATATGGAGTTAATGCGGGTTGCATACATGCGCCTGAAACACTGACACGGCCTCTTTTAAGTGTGAGCTACAGTCGCTGTGTACGAGTCGTCCACGCCTCGACACTCCCCTCCTACCAGTCACGTGTCAGAGAGCATG
The DNA here is from genome assembly GCA_003012365.1 of Medauroidea extradentata. Taxonomy (NCBI): domain Eukaryota; kingdom Metazoa; phylum Arthropoda; class Insecta; order Phasmatodea; family Phasmatidae; genus Medauroidea; species Medauroidea extradentata. Next base: position 14,816 of record PNEQ01048280.1, on the reverse strand, counting down.
TTAGGTGTAGGAGGAACATGTGTTGGTGTTACCAGAGACCACGAAGACTTGCTGCTACACTTGTCACATGTCGACAACCCTCCCCTCCCCAGCAACTCCACCTCCTCTGCTGCCGCCTACACTGTTGCCATTGTACGAGTAACCACTCTCTTGAAACTCTTGCCATTAGAAAGGAGGCCTGCCTGTACTCTTAGTGTGTAATCACACATTACCGGCGATTTCAATGAAATTACATTTTTTTGTCAAGTATATGTTTGAGGTACAAATTCTGCTTGTTGAAAATCGATTCCAAATGTTACACATACAAGACTAAAGAGCAGAAAATAATTATTTAAATAAAAAGGTAATATACAATATATCACAGGCTAAAAAGTATAAAATAACATCTCACATGAAAAAACTTGTAAGATTAAAATGAAAAACGTAGGGTGTATGCAATAAATAACTGATGCAGAAATACTTCACCTAAGTCACTAACGATGTCATTGCACTGCAAGTGGAATGATCTGTTGAGTTAGTTTTCTCAAATTAGTACACTCCTTACTATTATATACTGTATGCCCCCCATGTTTTTCGTTTTAAATCTAACAAAGTATTTTCATAAGAGTGATTATTTTAAAAACCGTGGTATACGAACATTAGTTTTTTTTATTTAAAGAATTTTTCTCGAATAAAGTGATGGCATAAAACAAAAATACTATCTATTCTACAACAAGTACTGCAAGGTGTACGTTCAGCACCTATTCTTTAAGCTGCCTAAAGTAGACGAAGTTATTATGGATTTAACTTTATCCCATATTTATAGAATTTAATTTGTAACAATTTGCTATGTTTCAAATAGGCTATATCGCATTTCTAGCCACCCATGCGCGTTTTAGTTGACAACATTGTTTAAAAATACCAAGTGTAATACTGCCTTGAAATGATAACACGAGGTAAAATATTTTAAAATAATGTCTTGACAAGCATTGTCTACATAGAGCATGTATAGGCGTGTATTTTGAACGACGAGGTCGTGTAATAGAGTCATGTGACTAGAAACACTGACATACGACAACTAGAGTCGTGTTATGATGCCTGCGCCAATACGAAACGTATGGGCCCGAGTTTCTCGGCTGTAGAGAGAATTTTTTTTTTATGCATACGAGAGTCAATATCGTAAAATTGTTTTGTAACATTTTTGCAAACTGGTTTTACTATGCAATGTAATTTTTCGAGACAAACTGTATGATGAGTACAGCTAATTTATCAATTAAAAGGAAATTTCGTAAATTAACTAATTATCAATTATTTTGCAGTCTTCTGACTCGACAAAATTAGAGTACGCAGTTTAAATCAGTCATAACAAAGTTTCGAAGCGATTTTTCGATATCGGCTCCCATTTATGTTTTATAAAATAATTGTTGTTAAATGCGAAGAAACTCGGGCCTGAGCCCTTAACACTAAAAAATATTTCTCAGATTCGTTACAACATCTGCACTATGGTACCTTCTGTTTCTGTTTGCAGTGTTGCATATTGTATATACATACTTGAATGGTATTAGAAGAACAAACTTACGAAAGCAATTTATCTAAAAAAAACTAAGGTACTGTAAATTTTTGTGACATAATAAAACGCTCTTTCGCTTTTCATTGTCAGGCTAATTATTTTTAACAGACAAATTCCGTTATGAAATAAGAGCCAGTTCGTCCACTTGCCGAACTAAAAATGAGGCGGTAGATAGAAAATTGGATTCATGACACACATCGACAGATTTTATAATGGCTTGAAGACTAACACAACTTACATCCGCCCGTTTACGCTGCACCCTAAGGGTGCTGCCTATCTGCGCGTAACGGACTCAGAAGCAACGAAGCTATAAGGGCGACCTTGAAACGTGCTTCAAATGCCGCTTTGCCATAACGAGTGAAGCGCTGAACTAGCGTGCAAGATACCCGCCTATACATATTTACTACTGGGCTTTAAATCCTCGCCCTTTAGATGCTACATTTTTTTTTGCTGTAGTTATTTTTTTAAACTTAAACGAGAGCATATATTAAAAAACTATCTGGCAGTTTTGTTTTAAAAACATTTTTTTCCGTGGTAGCTCATTTTTTCAAAACAAGAAATTATACGGTTTTGACTTAAAAGTCAACTAACCAGAATTTTGTTAATTACATAAAAATCTAAAACCATGGTATTTACTATCTAAAAAAAAAAAAATCAGCCAACATGGAGAAGACGATTTTGGTTGCGAGAAAATAAATATTCTGAACTACAATTGTCATGCCTAAAAAAATTAATTATTTTAGCTATTATTGGTTGCTAGAAAATAAATATTCTGAACTAAGATTCTCATGCCTAAAATAATAGAAAAATAATATTTCAGTTATTTTCGGTTGCGAGAAATTAAGCTTTAAGGGCGTTCAAGTGGGGAAAAAACATAATTTTATATTTGTATGAAATAGTGTTAGTTTTGTACACATTACTTGAGAGTACATATACCTCTAACGGAAAAAAATTAGCTCATCTAGTTTTCCCGTGATGGCACTACGAAGTAAAAATTTGCGTATTTTTACTTCATACAAAACTTGAAAACCAGTTAACATAAAGAAATGAAAAAAATGATATCAAACCTACGCGTTACTGTCTATGGCCTGTAGCATTTAAAACCCGTTACAATAAATGTTTATGTTAAATAAAAAATTTCAAAATTTAAATTTTTTTTGGTACTTTTAGAAATTTCTTTTAAACACAGAAATATTTTATAATGTGTTTGTATATGCTTCAAGCCGTAGACGGTGACGTGTAGTTTTGATGAGATTTTTTCCATTTCATTATATTTACTGGTTTTCAAGTTTTGTATGAAGTAAA
>PNEQ01048280.1:0-11862 GCA_003012365.1 Medauroidea extradentata | reverse complement strand
TTAATAATGGACCTGGAAATGGTATGCACTGGTGTAATGTTCTTTAAATGACATTCCTGAACAAACATGTCGTAAATCTTCACTGCATCTGGCGATGTTCATGTAAACGGAAACTCCTGAAATATTTTACGACCAGCTAAACGGTCGTGACATTGTAATTACTCTTAACATATGTGAAGGTGTCTTCAATTTCATTCTTAATTAGCAAAACAAGTCGCGAAGGTAAAAAAAAAAAAAAAAAACAGTCAAGCATTCTAGACGTGAATTACGTAGCAGAAATATACTGAAAGACATCTGGTAGAAATCTACTAATTTGATGTCTTTAAAAAAGTTAATAGACGTAATTACTGCTAGAAATTTGACAATAAGACACGCTTTAGTACTTTTTTTTTTACCAGCGAATGCTTTCTGTGTTTTCAATCTTTCCGCGCTGCTAATCATCTAAACATATTTTTAACATCATTTTCTTTAATTAAAGCAAGTCGGGCGAGACGGTTGCCCTTCGTCTACTTCACGGCGCCTTAGAGTCGTCGTTTTGTAATTACCTGCATCACGCAGATTATGTAGGCGAGTGTTGTTAATGAGCTTGGTCCCGCAGGCAATGTACCTGCATAGACTTGCCTGTGACTGTGACTATCGTCCAGCGACTCGGAGAAATACCGTTCCTTGATCTTCCTGCGGCGAACATTGCCTCGAGGGAGCTGTTTTATAACAATCTCGCGGATGGTTTGTTACAGTGTCCTGGGCGCAACAAGTCTCGATCTGGTTGTAGGACTTAGTGAATTAAATTTCCTAATTCATTATATACCCTGTTAAGATACCTTACAATAATCATACAACGCTTATATATAGAGTCTATTCACTTGCTACATATCAATATTTACAACTATTATTTATAGTTTATCTTTCGAACATCAAAAGTCCATACTCTACATGTGGCCTACGTACAGTTAATAAATGTCTGGAAAGTCCTCAGATTACACAAGTCATTGTTCTCTGAAAACGATTATTTCCAGAAATCTCTCACTAACTGTTTATATTAATAGTCTAACCTGCTCGTCCATCCCACACGCATGTAAACACACCATAGGCGCAACTAGAATGGGCATAATTCTGTGCATACTGTTATACTCAAGCTACCCCTACCTGTAATCAGTAACGTAGTCAGAATTTATGAATTTCAGACGGGGAAGGATGGCTATCCTGCGAATATTATAAAGGATCACCCACCACATCTTCAAGCGGGGGGTCCGGGGGTCCTCCCCCGGGAAAATTTCGGATATTAAGGTGCAAAATAGTGCTATTTTAGCAGTTTTCATTGCTAAACATTGAATATTCTACTGGTAACAGTTTCACTGTTTATTCAATATTAAATTAATTGTAATTTTTAAGACCTTGGTTGGCCAATCACCACAATCTCTTCACGCCGCTTGCTCGCACAAGTGTAAAGTACCATGACGTGGCGGCACAGATTTCAACCGAACCGTGATATTTGTAATCATAACCGTCTATAGCTGAATGCCGCAAAACCCTACCAGGAACAATCCTTTTAAGTAAGAATGAATTGGTTTGTCGACATACGCCACTGCTCATGTTTTGTTGGTCACACTTATGTTGAATGACTAAGTAAAGAAAAAATAATAAACAGAAGAAAGCAATTCCAGAGAAGAACAAAACTTTGACATTAGCGTGCGTCCACTAACCAATACATTCTTATTGTAAACTCCCATTGCAACAAATATTTAAAAATCTCAATCGTTTTAAGACTGTGCTTGGTAATCAATTTTACAGTGATTTAAGAGGGTATGATACATATTTCAGCACGAAGGATGCGACGCGAATGAAATGACCTACCAGCTAATCAGCGTCGAAACTTATATGACGTCAGCGCAGCAAATGTCGCAGGCGCGACACGATCTCCGAATAGAAAGTGTTTCTGTTTTATTCGTATAGCGAACGCTAAAAAAAAGAGCCCAAATGTTTGTGAAACTGGTGGGTTGGTAGTACGTTGTATGTACTTATTTTACGCGAGGGACTTTTGTTCTTTATTATAATCAAATCGTTACATTTTTAAACAAGAGAGTAATTGAAACTTAATTTTCACATTTGGGAATGCTTGTGGGTGTTTAAAATGCGTTACACTTAAATCAACATAAAATTATAATACTCTAAACATCTATGTCTGTCGTACAAGTGGTTAATATGTATTGGCAAGAAACTATTTAAATTATATACTGTATATGTATATACATATATAAATTTAAGTAGTATTTCTTATGTGCGTAGACGAACAAATGTGTGCAATAACAAGAACTTTTCGTGTGCATCGCGCCCTTCGTGTCGCTCAAGTAGCATTATGGTGATTCTAGCATAACTACGACATTAAAAGAACACTTTTTATCGTGAGAAACCTATACATAACTAAGCGTCTGCCCGCACACGTGGTAGGCCCTGGTTCTGCAGACATGCAGACTTATTAGCTGCAGTTATGGGCGGAAGTCACCCACGTGGGGGCTGTGGGTCGTGACGAGTTCATTAGTCTCGCTTCCCGCCGTGTGCCTGTGGGTATATATATATATAGACTATTCACAATCAAGTGAGCACTGCTTACATTTTTCTTCCAACCATTTCGCATTCATCTTTACTATTTGAAATATGAAAACATTAATGTAACTAAAATCCAGTTAAAATGTTTCACCCCTTTCAAAACTGTATGCATTTGGCCCCAATTAAAATAGAGTTTACGGTTATTACGAGTGCCGTAGATTGCTCAGTTCAACGTGAACAGCCCGTAACTCCCTAGCCAGACCTTCCCATGCCACCTCTGCTCCTTACTGTAGTCGAGTACACTTCATTTGTCGTAGTATATGAAATAATTTTAGGCTATATGTCTGTTACACGTTACATGTCATATGTCTGACATGTCTTATACTTTAACACATTGTACAGCCAAATTGATGAAATAAAATAAACTAAATACATTTTGGACAACCCATATGAAAAAATTTTTATCTGCGCCAGATGTGGCCCTGATCTGAGACTGGCCACATCTCGCACCAGGAACTGTCATATTATGTGTGTCTATACAGGGTGTTTTATAATTATATGTACAAACGATAGGGCTGGGTGTGATGAAAACGAAAAAACAAGTAAATTATGCTGATAAACATAGGTCCGGAAACCAATGATTCTCCTAATATGACACATTACATGTTACGACAGGAACGCTATAATACCAGTGTTCCCGGGGAACATAACGTCAAAATGCTGCACATGTGGGCAAACACATTACAACAAGTGTTCGAAATGGGCGCCGTTCATGTGAAGACAGGCTTCAACACGTCTTAGCATCGCTGCCCGTACACGTTCAAAAATTCCAGGTGTGTTCCGAATGTAGTGGCGACCATTCACAATGCGTTCCTGTAGTTCGTGGACACTGTCAACTGGGCTGGCATACATCAAAGCTTTTAAATATCCCCACACAAAAAAATCCAATAGGTTCAAGTTGGGGGACCTGGCAGGTAATGATATTGGTGGCAAGCCACGTCCGATATAGGTGATTCGGAATAAAGTGAGCACTCAAAAAAGCCCTGAATAATTTCTGTTTTCTGCCAGTTTATATATTTCCGCCTATTGCAAATATAAATATTGCCACGTGCTTTTATTTACATAAGGTCTTGCAATGTTTACATTTTCATTATATTGCTCCGATCAATTGTATCTACAATATCTACTCAGTAAATGCACGGGGGCTGAATATATGCTATAATCAATAGTAATCTAAGTTATAAATACCTGCGAATTAACGTCTTATAATATTGGTTCCTGTCTATCGACTTATTGATACAACACGCACTATTGCCGTTACGAATCTCGTAAATGCGGGTATAGTTCATTTGAATTTGTAACTCAAAACCGCCACCGAAACACACATGACAAACGCAATTCAAGAATACAATTTTCGTTCAGGTCTACTGCCACAAACAACGACGACGCACTTCATATAAAAAATAAATTAAATATCGTATTTTCTCAATGCGTAAAATAAAAAGTATGTTGTTGCTAGGCTGGCAAACGTAAAACATAATTTATAGAATCCCAATGGCTTCACATAATTTGGCAATGATATTCAGTCATTTCAAATACTTTTGAACGGATTTATATGCAGAACGGACAAACACACGCAAATTATGAAACTTGGCGAAGTGGTGAAAACGGCGAAAATCTAACTCTGATGCCACCTGTCGGTGGAATTTTGAACTGTCTGAAGCGCAGAGCAAACGGTTACTTGGAACATGTCTGAGGGCGGTAGAGTCACACTTTACTGGCGTCAATTGAGTCTAATTATACTGTAAGTAGAAATGTCAATAAGATCATAAATATATATTTTTGAAGAATATTAAATACAGAGATGTCAATTTCATCTCATGTTCTTTCACTAATGTTGTATTCAAATAGGAAAATACACGGAACTACGTACAATAAATCGCTACCAACCATACAAGCAGTAAAGTAACTCTTGCTAATGGTGACTTATATGGAGTAACGGCTAGTGATTTTTTTTTTCAAAGGTTAAATCTTTAGTGCTCACTTTATGCCGAATGACCTATACACCTGTTGTTGAACATACGTGTGACGTGTTCCCGAACAGCCACATAGAAATGTGCCGCAGCACCATCATGCATGTACCACATACGCATGCTGTCACCAAGAGGCACATCATCCAAACTGTCCAGTAGCTCTTTCTGCAGGAAATGAAGGTACACACGACCAGTAAGTCGGTTAGGAAGGACATGTGACCACAACAACCGATCACCAACGACACCTGCCCAAATATTAATGGAGTATCTCCCCTGATGTGCCGTCTCATTGATAGCATGTGGGTGCTCATGAGCCCACACGAGGGTGTTGTGAACGTTCATGATACCATCTTGGGTGAAGCACGCTTCGTCTTTAAATAAAACGTGCACGAGGAATTGTGGTTCTCTCCCACATTCTGCCACGAGCCATTGGCAGTAGGCAACCCGGGCTGAGAAGTTTCTGGTGCGGCCAATGCTTACACACGTTGTACATGATATGGGTACAACTGTCTCTCTTGTAATACCCGCCATATGAGGTACGGCGAAACACCTTCTGCTGCAGAAACTCGTCTGGTACTTGTGCCCGGCATTACATCCACCTGTTGTAACACATACTCCTCCATTTCCGATGTAGAAACTGTTCTTGGTCTGCCTGCATGTCGCATGTTGGGTTTAAAGAACCTGTCTCGCGCAGGCGCTGATCTGCCCTTGTGAACACACTGCTGTCAGGCTGTCTTCTCTGCAGGTACGTCTGTTGATACATTCGAGCTGCCTCCCGTGCAACGAGCTATATAGTGAACATAGAGGGGCGGAAACAACAATCTCCAAAGCTCTGAGGGGAAGCCCAATTGAACTTATTATAATTTAAACTTTATTACAGTATAATATATTACGATAATTATAGGCATTTTTCCTGTATTTAGCGAGAATATTGTGGAGCTATAAAGTAACGGATTTTATGCAAACATAATGACGGATTATTAACAAAATGTTGGTCACACTGCTGTTCGCCATGTTTTCTGGGGTCAAAACAGCCGTTCAATTGGGCTTCACTTTGGAAGCGTTTCCGCCCCTCTATGTTAACTATATAGCTCGTTGCTCCCGTGCGTTGTCATTAGCTCGCCCATACATGAAGTGGATGTCAGCCATTTCTTCACTAGAAAACGTGTGTGGAGCCATATCGACCTCGTCGAGCACTGCACGGCCACATTGTATTTACTGTTGACTGTGGGAACTGGTGCCTGATACTGACGGCGGTAACAGTGTTGCAACATTGCCATGTTTGCACGTGTCCATACATCGTAAAGGGTAAAAACTTCGTTTTTCGGACCTGTGTTATTACCGTTATTTGCTTGTTTCATCGTCCTCGACACACCCCTTTCGTTTGTACCAATGATTACCAAACATCCCGTATGCATACGACATTTACGCCAAATGATATTCAGTTCAAGTGGTTGTAAAATGAATACATCTTATTTTATGTACTTCAAACTTCTGGGCTAGTTTTTGGTTCTGATTTTCACCCCTAACGTAACCTAATCTGTCTAGTAACCTACCGTCACATAATATATCCAAATAAACATTTCAAAAAACACGCTGGTAAATAAAACTGTAAGCAAACAGAAGACAAGTATAAAATTAAGGCCAATTGGCTTATATTACGTGACTTATACGGAAAGTTATGTTTATGGTAAGTGGCTGTAGAACCAATAAACATTTGCAGACCAAGTGTCTTTCAGGAGAAATGGGGTTCAGCGCATCATACGCGATTCACTTTAGACACACTGGTTTGGGAAAAGTCAGTTTACATAATCCATAAATATGGATTTGCGTGATATAGTATCAATCTACGTTCTCGGAAATTATTTTAACATGTCCTTTTTACAGGGACTGTATACATTTCAGGCGCATGTAAGGCTGTCTTGTGTGAAATTCATAATTTTATATTTTTTTACGAACTAATGTTAGTTTATCAGAAGTTATAAGTAGGGCCAAGTAGTTTTCGCGAAAAGATTTTTGCCCCACTTTGTTTCAGTGTCTTACGTGCACACCTGCAGCTCAACTTCATGGCTATTGACAGAGTGTTTTTGTGCAGAGTCGTTATTCAGTAGACTGTGCCAATCAGTACACGGATAACTGTCACACATCACGTCTGTGATGTGCGGGTTTAACCTCCACACGCTGGGTGTTAGGGCATCCAATCACTGACCACATAGCAGAGATGCAGGTGCGCACGTAAGGCACTGAAACAATGTGCTGCAAAATTCTTTTCGCGAAAACTACCGGGCTCTAGATACAAGTGACTATATTTTCTTCTTATGGGAAATGTATAGTATGCATAGTATACAAAGAACGGCATCTCAAAGTCAAATACAGCCAACATAAAAACATGATGTGATGAAATAATTTACACTTAAATTAGATGTCATGGACTACATGGTAAAATATACGCAAACATAAAACAACACGTTTTTAGCCTACTTTCAGAAGGAACAAGTAGGCTTACGAGATCACCTTCCTGTCTATGAGTCTGTGTGTGTGTATATGTATACGTAAAAAGAAAGAAATCAAAAATCGAAAAGATATACATGTACAGTAGTCTCAAAAATCAGTTTTAAGCAATTTTAAGAGACATTTAAAAATACTAAAAATGTAACATTTGAAAAATATCACTAGCCGTTACTACACATAATTCAACATTACCGATAGTCACCTTACTGCTTGTATGGTTGGCAATGAAATAACACAACATAGTTCCGTGTTTATTCGTATTTAAATACAACAATACTGAAACAAATTCAACCGACGTCGATATAATTGTATTTTGTATAATTAATTAACTTATTTTTTATCAAACTATGCAGGTACCTATCAACTGAACAACTTATCTTACACGCGCAAACATAAAGTGACGTGTCCCAGGAGGTTAGACTTTTCCCGTCGTTAGCTGCTACACGCGGAAAGATACGAATTGGCTGGAAATAGATCTTTAGCAGGGCTTTTTCCAGTGCTCACTTTATTCCGAACTGCCTATAGTATTGGCATGGGGTATAGAAAATAAAAACGGGAACAAAATTAGCTGTATGCGTTACTTGATAGCTAAACATAGGCTACAGTAAATACATGTAGCAATTATACGTAATACAGAATACGTGCGACACGGTACATGACCGTCGAGAGCCAGGCCAGGACTTGGCAGTGTTGCTAGAGGCGAGTTCCACGCGTCCATCTGTGCAGTTCACACTGGTTGGCCGGCGGGCGCGTTCCGAACATTGTCTGCACATTTACGGAGACGCGGCGAACATGCAGGTCACTATTTGTTTTTTTTTTTTTACACCGACCCAACGCAGCGCGGGTGTAGTGCAAGTTGTAAAACTGGTCTTCATAAACACTTATATTCCTGCCGTACGTTAAGTTGATACTTTCAGAAACGTACTGTCGAAAAAAATTACTAGGAGTAGCCTACTTCCGTTATTGCCGTACAACTATGTAAGCAAATGAAAAAGCAATACGGTGAGATAAAAATATACATTTATTTTTTATTGTAACGCGTCCGCGAGTATAAAAATAGTTCGTATTAATTATTTTAAAAAAGTGAGTTAAACACGATAGTTGGAGGAAAATTGGGTTGGCATTGATGTCGTCGAAATAGAATTCTGTATATTATGAACAGCGGCTAAAGTATTGGAAATCGTTTAACGGAACATGTATATAATGTGTTCATTTTCAGGAACTAAAATAAAATATGTATTTACAATGAGCATATATTACAATATTTTAGAGTTTATGTAGTTAGTGGCGGCGTATGAACAATGTACGTAGGCTTGCAGTGCAGCCGTCAGCCTGGATATGTTATCGTTGACGATTGGCGGAAGGATACAAAGTTGGTGCGAAAACAGATGCAAGCTAGAAGCAGGGCTTTCAGAAAGTACCAAGTTACTGTTGGAACTGAATAAACCACCAACGGTTACCAACTGTGCATGCGCGAACGAAACAAAAGTACTAGTGCCGAAGCTATCGCCCAGTAAAAAACACTTTCTTTGCCACAAGAAAATGTTTGTTACGAACAACCGCAAAGTTGCTTTAAAGTTGCGGGAAAGGTAACTTATAGTAACAAAAATTGTGTTATTGTTAAGTTAATTGTTTGAAAATCTTTGTGGCGAAGATAGTTTTGGTATTTTAACGTAAGCTTTAAAAAGGATTAAATATTATATTTGCTACAAAGGAACTTATTATTTTCAATGAAAAATCTTTAAAGACAAAATGTGACACAAAACACACGTTTTCCACTTCTGCTTTCCTGTAATGAAAAACTATCTTTACCGAAAGCTAAATACATTTGCGGCTAAGTAACTTTGTAGTAGATTACATTAAAATACAATTTTGTTGCGGCAACGTGTATTTTCTTTGATGATCGGCATTTACAACAACTTCTTGTGTTCTGTTGTACTGCTGTGTGTTTTGTTGCGCTGCACCCATAAAAAGCGATATTTAACCCCTCCCCACCTCCCCTTTCCTCGGTGAAAAACTCTCGACTAAGTTAGTTGAAGAGGACTGGGAAAATAAGTAACAAGACGAAAATGCAGGGAGGGGACGATGGAAGTAGCAACAAATTTTATGACAGCGAATGAATTTTATCTTAAATTCTGGAGACTACCAATATTGCCAGATTTTCGAAATGGGTTTCCTTAGATGAACGGTTTGTTCCGTATTTTACAGACTCTTTTGTGTACACACACTATAATTTTCTTCAAACGATACAAATTTAAGGCACGTCTTTTATAAAAAAAAAAGTTAAATTATTAAATAGCACGTGTACATTGATTTTAAAATATCAGATTTACATACATTTCAAGCAATGACAGTTAACGAATCAAGTATGCTTCTAAACAAGTACAGTAATACAATATTGCACAAACATATAGGTAAAGCATGTCGATGTCAAATACACGTCTTTGCAATAATTATCCTATGACAAACTACTGGATTCAAATTACCTAACATGATACATGTGTATGCTCTAACAAATACATTGGCATGCTAGTGATAGAACTGCTTGTCAGCTTAGCTTCACAGACTTCTCAGATGAGCAACGCAAACGCGATAGCATAATTAAGGTTGTTCTTCTTAAATATGGTTTTTGATGAGAGTATTTTTATTGTTGTAGCTAACAGAGGGATTTCAGTGTTTTGGTGTACGGATACGCCGTACAAAGACACGTATTTAGGTACAAATACGGAGATCTACGTACGTCTGCAACAACGTACTTTATTCACACTGTTAGAAAATAAATTCCGTGAAATTAAGAAAAAGTACAGGTAATTAATTACCCAAACGTCTTCGTAAAATCACGGACACTCAGCTTTGGTGTATAACAAAATACTCCGTAAAATTACGGGCAATGCGTTTTTATCACAAAAATTAACTTTCTTTTAAATCAATGGCTCTCATTTTCAAGAAATACCAAATATTCGTTTTTGCTATGTTTCCTTGAGACATTGAAAAACTTCTCGAATTCACCGGGATTCGAACTCACAACCTTCGATTTACTAGGGCGGACACTCTAACCACCGTAACCAGGTAGTTAATGAGTGAGTTCCATAAGTGGTATGAAACTAACTTTATAAGAGACAAACTTTGTTTTTGACACACTAATATTACAGAACTTCATCAGTACCAGTATGAGATAAATGTTTTACTCTATACGAATACACGTACATATGCAATATTAAGAATTATAAGTATGTTTTCTCCTCTTGTTCGTGTCCTTTCTTTCTCGTGTTTTGTGTCGTCACTTCCGCGCTAGGTAAGTGTTTCCGACCACGCATGGCTATGTGATTTACCATCGTCTGAGTGTACTTTATCTCTCCTGAAAGTTTGTAACCGCTGTATTGACACAATCTGTAGGTATTTATGTATATATATCCTGCATAAACCAAAAACGAAAAGGGGGGGGGGGGAGGAGCAGAAATTTAAGTTTGAAATTATTGCTATGTAGTTTCCGAACCAAATGACAGAATATACCACTGGAAGAAATTGTACTAATTTAAGACAAATGATGCCTTAAAAGTCCAAGTCTTTGTGCTTATTAAAAAACAGTAGGACTACCTTATGCGGCTTCTGTTTCCTAGAGACTTTGTAACTAACGATTACTGGCTCTTGAAACTGAAATGCACAAATATTTTGAAATCCCGAGATTAGAAATATTTAATGTTGCAGAAACAATAGATTTACTGTCTATTTTACGAAGCAAGTGGAATTGGGGCTGCGGCTTGCACCCCCTGTGCGCACGCTAATGCAAGATTCTTTTCCCAATCGCAAATAATACTTACATACAGAAGTCGCAAATCTTAGGTAACATCATTATAATCTGTGCACTTCAGATACCAATCTCTTAAAAAAAATCGCTGCATGTTAATCAACGTACAATACATTATTCAATAATAATATTAGTAGTTCTCAACACTTTGCACTGCTGGTAGTGAATTACCAGTTGTAGACACACGTATTTTATAGTGTAATTACAATAGAATACTGATTTATAATTTACATATTATTTTATTATTTAATAACTGATTTATTAGCATTATCTTCTCTATGTATGAAAATGAATGTCTGTCTGTATTATATGCGTTTTATACCATTCATCCAACAGCAATGATTATTTGGTGAGTTTTTATGCGTGCACCTGCGAAAATCTCAGACAAAAAGTCTACATATTGTAGAAAGGGATTTATTTTAAACGTCACAATTAAACTTGCTGCAGCTATGGTTAAGAATCTTTCTGTTCACCTGCATGTTACTTCGCGCTTCAATTCAAAATTCCACAGAGAGACCGCGTAGAGAACGCTGCTCAATAATAACTAAAGAGATATCAATTTGAATGAGAACAAAGCCACCCGTGGTTCTGCGCACACTTAAAACAATTATTTATTTCCTCTTGTAGGAACAGCGCAATGCTACTTTTCGCTGACCGTTTTCCACCGTGTGACAGATTTTACTGTTGGCAAGCACACATTTTTAACGTAATAGTTTTCGTAATTAAGGCCTTGTTGTCTCGCAGGTATTTATAGTAGTAGATGGAAATAGCCGATCCGGGGGCAGGGGGATGGGGGATGGGACTGGGGGACTTTTACGGCGGCCATCTTGGATGACGTCACCCGTCCGCCATCTTGGATGACCTTGACCTTTGCAGTCGCCATCTTGGATGACCTTGACCTTTGCAGTCGCCATCTTGGATTGCATCACTTCCGGTCGCCATCTTGGATTGCATCACTTCCGG